>CM050220.1:25110923-25118423 GCA_027475355.1 Coilia nasus | reverse complement strand
GCCTACTGCTTGACCAGGTGAGATTAACTGTCGGCTCAGGTAACTGAGGCTGGAGGATTGTTTTCACTCCTTTAATTCCGTCCGAGTATGATGCAGTGCCAACGTGCTCAGCCTTATCTCACTTCAACTTCACTCCACACCTTAAGGTAACCGACCTCAGTCAGAGCAATAAAACGACTCAACTGGAGGACGCTGTTTGCATTTTATTCAAATGTTTTGTAAATGTGCCACTGCCTCACATGCCCCCTCTTGGCTGGCTTTGAGTGGTGTAGGGTAGACTGCAGCTTTCTGTGTGTATGGTGGACTGTAAGTTGATGTTAAGTGGTGTAGTGTGAACTGTAAGCTGTCTCTGTGTGGTGTAGGGGGGACTGTAGCTTTGAGTGGTGTAGGGTTTGACTGCAGGCTGTGTTTGAGTATTGTAGACTTTGACTGCAGGCTGGCTTAGAGTAATAATAATAATAATAATAATAATAATAATAATAATAAACTTGTATAGCACAATTCATACATACAAGATGCAGCTCAAAGTGCTTTACAGTTTAGCAGGGTCGTCACAGGACAACATTTCTTGCAGTCCAGTGGCGCTGGAGTACATATACATATACAGAATACAGTACCAAACTGACTCTTGCGTGAACACGGGTAGACAGTCCTTGTAGGCCCTAGTCAGCAGTCTTTGTGGTCCAGAGGCGCTAGAACTATGCAATGCCCTGTTGATGCGGGCTCTTATGTGAACATAGGTCAACAGTCCTTGCAAACCAGAGGAGCTAGACGAGGACAGTTCATTTAGGTGCAGTTGGTTGTTAGTGTCCTGAGTAGTGTCAGGTGGACTGTTCTCACCCAGCCTCAGACACAGAGAAGAGGCTCCAATATATATTTTTTATTTACTGTTTGTGTACTTCCTTGTTTGTTAAGCGCAGTGGCTTACAATGGATATGTGAAGCCATTTCTTGGCAGGTTTTGAACCTGTCAAACCAGACTAGCTTTATCAGGTACCACCTTGTTCTGGGAACTCAAAGGAACTTGCTGAAACCTTAACCTTTTTTTTGCCATATTTTTGTCCTGGGTCGTGGTAGTGTGTTAGACGTATTTTGCGTAAGGAACGATGTTCAAAGTCAGGGAGAAGGGCTCAGAACGAACCTTGACAGAGAACCTTGGCAGGACTGGCATACATCACACTAGTCTCTCCTAACAGACATAGTGTCAGATTGTTGAGGGTTTATTAACATTGTTGAATTATGTTTAGCCTCTTTTCCCTTCAGTCCTCATTTGTGTTGACAATTTTATTTTATATTGATTTTGACTGTTACATGTGTTGTGTTCATTGGCTTTAAGTCATGGTTTTAATGTTCCTGTGAGGGGCACATCATTTGGCCCCTACCATTTAATAGCACAATATATTTCTCACAGAAAAACCTCTTGTAACTGCAGGACGCTAGCCATGTATATCTAGTGAAAGAACTACCAACGTCACTGAACAGCAAGTCTTTTTGTCCCGTACTCTTGCCAATACCATTGAGACCAGGTGATCACCATCATCATCACCATCATCATCACCATCATCATCATGATTATCTCATGCCAGTCCAGTTTATGCCAGACAGCCTAAAGCCAGGCTGAAGGACTGCTTGCTGTATAGCTGTCCTAGCTATAGGGAGATCAATTATCTAGTCCACCCCACCCCACCCCACCCCACCCCACCTCCCCTCCCCTGCATCGCCCAGGCCTGTTGGGGACACCCAGAGATGTGACATCCGTCTGCTGTCTATATTTTTTAGATTTGGCGAGGGTTGTACTGTACTCAGTATCATGCATTGTGCTGCACACTTCCTCTGCATTATCTATGCCAAATAAGTCTAAATGTGGGATGATCTAATTGTGTGTTGGCATTCGTTGGTGAGGGTGTGCTTTGTAGACTTTTTGCTGTCTACTGTCTATGCCTGATAAGAGCTGTGTGGCAGTGAAATGGTTGGAATCTAATTAAAGACAATTGTGAGTCACATGTACAGACTCACTCCTCAGGACTCAACAGTAGCAGATGTGTCGCTGTATCCGACATCGTCGTGGGCACGTAGCGTAGCAGGCTTCACCATTGTATTTCACTCCCGCCAGAGGTGAAGATCTCGGCTTCTGCCACATATCTGATCCGTCCGTTTTCTGAACCAGCTGATCCTGACAGACAGGTGTGGCACAAACGCTTGCGAGACAGGCAGGGCAAGGTGGGGCTGGTCTAAGACTGGCCTTAGCTTGACCCGTTTTTAAAAACAGGCAGGGTGAGTTTGCTTAACTGGAAAAAAACACATTATACATGACTAATGAACATGACATGAACTGACATGAAAAACAATAATAAAATAAAAACTAGGAGTGATGTTTGTGCCTTGCAGTTGTGTTTGTGTTTCTGGTTCTCTGTTCAGTTGAACCACAGCTACTATTAGAAGTGACTCAACCACAATGGGCTGTTAGAAATGTACCGTACTTTCCTGTGGAGTTTACCATTTCCCTATTCAACCACAACCTAGAATGCAACACTAAGTGTGGAATCTGCCTAAAGGCAGAGGAGACTAAAGGCTCTATTCACCTGTAACTCCTCCTCACATTCTTTCAATTCCTGTGTGTGTCATGTAGGCTACACGAGTATTGTTAGGAGTTAGGAAACAATCACTGTGTGTGTCATGTAGGCTACACGAGTATCGCTAGGAGTTAGGAAACAATCACTGTGTGTGTCATGTAGGCTACACGAGTATCGCTAGGAGTTAGGAAACAATTCCTGTGTGTGTCATGTAGGCTACACGAGTATCGTTAGGAGTTAGGAAACAATTCCTGTGTGTGTCATGTAGGCTACACGAGTATCGCTAGGAGTTAGGAAACAATCACTGTGTGTGTCATGTAGGCTACACGAGTATCGTTAGGAATTAGGAAACAATCACTGTGTGTGTCATGTAGGCTACACGAGTATCGTTAGGAGTTAGGAAACAATCACTGTGTGTGTCATGTAGGCTACACGAGTATCGTTAGGAGTTAGGAAACAATTCCTGTGTGTGTCATGTAGGCTACACGAGTATTGCTAGGAGTTAGGAAACAATCACTGACACCTCCCTGTTCTTCAGGATGGGTACACAAGCCCTGCTGCACTGGCTCCCCTGACAAACGACACACACAGACACACACAGACACACACAGACACACACAGACACACACAGACACACACACACACACACACACACACAGCTGCTGGACTTAAAAATGTTGTGTGGGTCTTGCTGCTGTGGTTGTACACACACACACACACACACACACACACACACACACAAGCACACACATGCACACAGATACAGGTCCTCTTTTCCATCTCAACACCCCTGTGTTTCAGAGATTTTCTATAGTATTCATGCAGCTACACACACACACACACACACACACACACACACACACACACACACACACACACACACACACACACACACATGTGCTGGCCTCCCTTGCTGTCATAATAACACCCCCTCTGTGTGTGAGCTGATGCAGAACAATTCTGCCAAGGTCTCTCTGACGTACATACACACACACACACACACCTTTTCCTGTCACGACACCCCTGTGGTCATTAGTGGTGCAGCAGGAGTTTTGCTGCTGTGGTCTCCCATTGACACACACACACACACACACACTCACATACACACACACGGCTTCTGGTCTTCTTTCCTGTCTGAGGCTCTGAATAATTTAGCAGTGGAGGAGGTGAGAGCTAAGCTGGAGCCTGTGAAGAGACTGCCGAGTCCCCGGTAGTCACCTCCAGCTCTGCATAGCACGTCTCCTCTAGCGTCTAGACCCCAATAGCATTGTCGCCTCTAGTGTCTAAACATTGCAGCTTCTCAGCCCTATAGCATGTGTCTGTTAGCCTATAAATCTAGACGCCCTATCATGGGCTAAGTCTAGCAACGACCCATTGAAGCTCATTAGCTATTCCTTAAAGGTGTCATTCCATGAAAAAACATTTAGTACTTCCTCTTTTTTAAATACAATAGGTCACTCTGAGTTGCATGTGGCATGCTGCACGTGAAAATGTTCTTGTTCTACCCCGATTGCCTCCATTAGTCAATAAAAGAAAATGGGTGGAAAAAACGACCCCAATAAGAAAAAGGCCAACAAAGTGACGTAAGTTTGTTAACTACAAAACGCCATGCCATAGGTTGTGATTATTGGAGGAGTCTCCTTGCAGCACACATTCACTTAGCAAAATACAGGTAAGTATCTGTGTTTGTTTAGAACGTTTTAAATCTTCTATTTGGTGTGCTATGAACCGAAATAGGCTTTGAATGATTGTAGCTTGTGGCTAGCATAGCCGAGAACCTGTCAATTCTCCCCCGCTACCATCTCCTCCACCAAATTAGAACAGCCTGTAACAGGAGCACTAAAACATTTTTTTTTCGACCAAAACCGGCTCACAGGGCATATATTAATACTAGAGACCACCGCAAAATGAATCAAAAAATGAAATGAATGAAAAAACGATTGCACCTGGCCTATCCATCGTGGGCCAGACCACACAATTTGATGTGGGCTGGCTTGTCAAGCTATGTGCTATACATAGTGATGTTCTTGTCAAGCTATGTGAATGTAGCTTCAAAATCCCATAGCGTGTGACGTCCAGATTCCTAGATATAACAGCATTGTCACCTAGAAGGTTCTAGACCCCATAGCATATCACCACAGCTTCTAAACCCCAGAGCATGTGACTGTTAACATTAAAATTAAGTATCTCAGGTAGTCTCCGCATACTGTAGAACTTTTGAAAGAACCCCCGCAATAGAACACCAACGTCAGTAGCCACATTTATTGTAGATGTGTAGACGGATATTAAAAACTAGGTTGTTAATTCTCAATAAACACTATCTTGAATAGGATTCAAAATTGTAATCGGCCTTGTAACTGGGACACTGAATTGCATGTGAATCTTAGAAAGTAATTTGTTCTGCTAAGAATACTGATATCCCAGTAAGGATACTGATATCGTAGTAAGGATACTGATAGTAATGGAGACTTTAGAGGGTGGTGTCATGGTGATGGTGAGGGTGGTGTCATGGTGATGGTGAGGGTGGTGTCATAGTGCCTCATTATTTTGTCCAAAAAACCTTTCGAGTTTTAAAATGCCACCAACATAGAAAGCACAATGGGTTTTAAAGTGAATTCTGTGTTAGTGTTGATACCCGTGGTTCCTGGGGGCTTTGTGTTCCTGTGTCCCGCAGCCCCCTGCTCCGAAACGCTGTGTAAGAGCCATGTGCTGGGCAAGATAACATGCTGCTTTTTTTTGTCAGCCACCCGCATCTCCCTCCACCCGCTCCCCTTCGCTGGTGTGTGTCTGCCTGATACAGGCACTGACACACACACACACACACACACACACACACAGAAACACAGACACAGACAAAAACACACCTGTTTCTTTACAGCTGGGGAGTGTTTAAAAAAGCATGTAACCAGTTCTGTGTTGCTGGTGTGTGCTCCCTGTAGCCTCGGGCCTGGCATCTGATAGCAGGATTGAGAGTGTGTGTGTGTGTTCGTGTGTGTGTGTGTGTTCGTGTGCTTGTGTGTGCTTGTGTGTGTGCTTGTGTGTGCTTGTGTGTGTGCTTGTGTGTGTGTGCTTGTGTGTGTGTGTGTGCTTGTGTGTGTGTGTGTGCTTGTGTGTGTGTGTGTGTGCTTGTGTGTGTGTGCTTGTGTGTGTGTGTGTGCGCTTGTGTGTGTGTGTGTGTGCTCGTGTGTGTGTGTGTGTGTGTGCTTGTGTGTGTGTGTGTGTGCTTGTGTGTGTGTGTGTGCTCGTGTGTTTGTATGTGTTTGTGCTCGTGTGTGTGTGTGTGTTTGTGTGTGTGTGTGTGTGTGCGCTCGTGTATGCATGTGCTTGTGTGTGTGTGTTGGTGTGTGTGTGTGCGTGTGTGAGAGGCACGGAGAAGGAGGTTGATGAGGTTTCTCCCTCACTTCTCCTGCCAGTTGGCCAGGGACCTGTTGCCTCACCAGGCATGATATTCTATTAACACATTCTGTTTATTAGCTCTCAGGCGGCCCCGCACCCCCTCCGCAGAGGATAGGGTTACAAATGGCTCAGTGTTTCTGCTGAAAAATGGTCTCTGGCTGATGCCGACAAGACCTGGGTGTTTATCTCTCTGTGTTTATCTGAGTGTGTGTGTGTGTGTGTGTGTGTGTGTGTGTGTGTGTGTGCCTTAGGTCTTCGTGAAGGATTGGGGCTTTAGAGGCCAAATCCAGTGGAACGTAACATTCTGTACCAGGTTTTGTTGTAATCAAAACACCCTTTTGGATTCTTATTTTCTTGACCTTTTCCAAAGTAAATACAAAAGATCATGATTCCTCTAACATCATGAAACACAAAGGACATCTTAGCAGTTGTCTTAGCTTGGCAAAGCTACTATAAGATAACAACATTGCTGGACAGTAAGTTCTAACATTATCGTCCAAAGAATTTCAGAGGAAAGTATTACAGGGAGGGGGGAGTTACAGTAGGCCTTTATTTAGCGATCACTAGAAATGTTTATCAACCTTTTACTGACTAAAATACATGAGAATGCAGGAGTACACAAGTCTTTCTGAAATCTCAGATTTCTGTGAAGACCAGCAGTAGTGAAAAGGTCATTCTGTGCAACATGATAAAGGGCAACAAAAGGATTTCAAGTGTGCAGAGCCATTTTTTCTCGGAATTCTGTATTCCTATCTGAAAGACGGTGGGTTAGCAGTGTACAATGTTGTCACAACGTCTGGGGTAACATTGTTGTGGTGCTTAGGACTGACGTGGTGGAAAAGATGTGTCAGGGGTCCAGTGCCCAGTGTGGGCAGTTTTTTTGTCCTCACTGCCAGTGATGTGGCTTGGGCTCCCACAGTGGAAAAAGCACCTCATGATGATAATGACCACTACTGGCTTATGCAGGATGACCACCAAGCAAGAACACAGGACACATGCATGTGCAGAACCAGGGATGACTACACGGATTCTGCTGGACGCCAGCTTCTGGGGGCTTTGATGACAGTCAGGTTGACGTTGTGATGACTTATTTAAATGCCACGGGCCCAGTGCCCCCCCCCACCGCCACCCTCAGCACTCCTTTGTTCTGCTTATGTAACGCCTGATGCCACGGCCAGCACTGAGGGCTGCGCATGGCAGGGAGAACGGAGAGAGAGAACGGAGAGAGAGAACAGAGAGGGAGAGAGGGAGAGAGAGAGAGAACGGAGAGAGAGAGAACGGAGAGAGAGAACGGAGAGGGAGATAGAGAGAGGGCGAGAGAGGGGGGGGAGGGAGAGGGGAGAGAGGGAGAGGGGGGAGCGAGAGGGAGAGGGGGGAGACAGAGGGAGAATGGAGGGAGAGGGAGAGAGAGAATGGAGGGAGAATGGAGAGAGAGGAGGAGAAGCTCTCACAGAACATTATTCCAGTCCACTTGCATGTGCCCTATTTCCGAGCGGGGAATGCAGGGGAATTAATGTAGAAATCTTGGGCCT
>CM050220.1:25080923-25105923 GCA_027475355.1 Coilia nasus | reverse complement strand
TTGTGCAATGGGAAGCGATTCATTTATCTTCCTGCTAGATTCTGCCAGAGATGAAGATGGTCTTTACCATGCTCCGCCTGCCCCAGTGCTCTCCTCTCCTCTCCTCTCCTCTCCTCTCCTCTCCTCTCCTCTCTTCTCTTCTCCTCTCCTCTCCTCTCCTCTCCTCTCCTCTCCTCTCCTCTCCTCTCCTCTCCTCTCCTCTCCTCTCCTCTCCTCTCCTCTCCTCTCCATCTCCCTCTCTCTCTCTCTCGCTCGCTCGTTCTCTCTCTGGCTCTCTGGCTCTCTCTCTCGAGTGAAGTTGCGGCGAGTGAAGTTAGTGAGAAGACAGGAAGTGGCTTTCTCTTGTCACAGCACGCAGCACAAACCCACTACATGCGTGTGAAACTCAAGTCAACACCCGACCTCCTGATGTCATTTCCAGTCAAAACCACACAGCACCACAGTGCCAACCATGGGGTGGAGGAGCAAGCTAATGCTAGCATGCTATTTTCAGTTCTGTTCTCAGAGCCAGCTATGAGTGTGCAGCATGCTAATGTTGCTATTCTCAATGCTATCGGCTTCCCAGCCCTGCTCACTTGGGTAGGGGACAAGCTACTGAATTAGCCTCACTGCTCTAATTAAGCATCTGACATGACTCTCTCAGACAATCACAACTTGGCATGTCCAGTTGCTCACTGTCTGGCCTAGTGACAGAATTAAGCAGAGAGAGAGAGAGAGAGAGAGAGAGAGAGAGAGAGAGAGAGAGAGAGAGAGAGAGAGAGAGAGCCAGAGAGAGAGCCAGAGAGAGAGAGAGAGGACCAAGAAAGGGAAAACCTGAAAAAAAAAAAACACGGCCAGAGGCAGGGCTTTGTTGATTCTGCAAGCGGGTGCTTCATTTTCAGCCTGTAGAGGTGGAGGTCTGGAAAGCAGACGTTATAATTAGCCATGACTTGGCAGAGGTGAAAAGCAATAACCTTTATATAGTGGCCGGCTTGAGAGTGCCAGTGTGGTGTTAATGGAAATCCAGTGTAAACATTAACGTGACACTGCTGTCACATTTACACTTCAGTCCACCTTTAAAGCATCCCTGATCGGCAACGCCATTTATGACCTAACACAGCACAACCTAACACAGACATAAAAGTAGGCTGCACAACTACTTCCACTCCAAGTAAGGTGGGGCAGGCTTGTGTGAAAAACACAAAAACCAGTTTGCAAAAAGCAGAACGGGGCCGTTTTTTTCTAGCACAGCACAGAGATACCGTTATGTCTCTGAGCCGTAACTTTTTATGAGGTGTTGGTTCGGGCAGTAATAGGTTGCTAGTTTGCAAAAGAAGTAGGAGGCCCCCAGTGAGACAGGTAGTTCATTACATGATGCTGAGAAGCTGTTATTACTGTACATCACATTAATCAGCAGCTGTGATGGATTATTAATAAGGCAGCAATTAGGAGGAGGCTCATAGCCACTCTCTGGCCCAGCGCTGCATGTGGTTTCAGTCCCTCGTGGGAACTGAGACGAGCGTGGCTTACTTTCTCAGGACCTAGCGAAGTGTGTGTGTGTGTGTGTCTGTGTGTGTGTCTGTGTGTGTGTTGTGTGTGTGTGTGTGTGTGTGTGTGTGTGTGTGTCTGTGTGTGTCTGTGTGTGTCTAGGTGTGTGTGTGTGTGTGTCTGCTATACATAGTGATGTTCTGTGTGTGTGTGTGTGTCTGTGTGTGTCTAGGTGTGTGTGTGTGTGTGTGTGTGTGTGTGTGTGTGTGTGTGTGTGTCTGTGTGTGTGTGTGTGTCTGTGTGTGTGTGTTTGTGGTTTGGGGGCTGGGGGGATGGACGGGTAGTGCATTCGATCATAAGTACAGCCCCAAGACCTCATTGTTGTTTTATATGTTTGTGGGAATGTCCCTGCGGGATTGCTTGAAGGGAGTGAGAGAGAGAATGGTTGAGATGGAGAGAGAAGAGAGCATGAAAGAGGGCAGATGGAGGAAGAGAGAGCGTGAGAACAAACAGAAGGAGATAAACTTAGAAAGAAAAAGAGAGAGAGAGGCGACAGACAGCGCGAGAGAGAGAGAGAGAGAGAGAGAAAGAAAGGGGAAGGGTGAAGATCGAGTGATTGAGAAAAGAAGAGAGAGTAGGAGAGACTGAGTGAGAGGTTTGATATGTAAAGACACTTTGAATCAGCACATAGAAAATGCCCATGCAAAGTCCTAGAAAACCTTTAGCCATTTCCTAAACCACTGATGACTAGAAGAATTGTCCTCCAAAAAGAAATGTTATCAAGATAAAAGTCAGTTCTTTAACTTGTAAACATAGCAAAAATTAAAAAAAAGTCCAGAAGTCTTAATTATATGATCAGTATGTCGGTTAAGTGTTACATCATGTTGTCACCACATATAGTGATAAACTCGTCTGTGTTCTTTTTCAGAGCTGATAATTAACTTTCATGGTTCCCTGGCTGATATTTATAGCCCTGTCTGTCTGTCTGTCTGATCTCTGCTTGTTGGCCTGTCGTGTATCTTGGCAGTCTTTCTTCAGATCAGCAACACGCTCGATGGGCGTATGGTCATGTCAGTGCACTGTGGAGTATAAAGTTGTTTTGATGATGGGCTTTCATACCAGCAGTGTGGGGGCCTATTGCAGGCATATGGTGTCTTTAGTCAGGCTTATTATGGGCATGACTGTGAGCACTAGTCTTTAAACAGTGTATTTGTCTAAATGGCTGCTACCGTTCTGATATTAGGTACATGATAAAACTAAGCTCATTCATATTTAAATTGTTAAAAAATGATGTATTGCTTTATTATTATTAATCCATCGTCACATCACATCCATCATCTAGGCTAATGCTTCTTGTTGATAAGTTCAGCGACGCCGAGTTGAATTCCTGGCAAGTTTGAATTGCAAATTAATATGTGCATTAATCATTGACTAACGGAACAAGATGCCATGATTTCAAATGCATTAAATTAAGATAAGAAAAACTAAGTGCACTTTGGAATTTCCTGAGCCCAATTGGAAACAAGAGAAGGGTCAGAAATGGCCCTTATAAATACTTATTCTATGCAGAGTTGTATGACATCCCTAACTGCCATAGGCCCCTAGTGCAAACTGGACGCTGGCGGTCTGCTAGTAAGTCATGTCCGGCTGCATGGGTTGTGTTTGTTTTTGTGTGTGTGTGTGTGTGTGTGTGTGTGTGTGTGTGTGTATGGATGTAGAGGAAAACACACACCCTTGTGTGAGGGCATGGCGGGCCTGATGCTCCAGCTCCATCTCCACCCTCCTGATGTGGCGCAGGGCACAGTGTCCTCCTCCCTCCTGCATGCTGTGTGGGGGTGTGGAGGTAGTGGGCACAGTGTCCTCCTCCCTCCTGCATGCTGTGTGGGGGGGGTGGAGGTAGTGGGCACAGTGTGTCAGAAATACAACACAAGGGTGGAGTTAAGGCTGGCACCTCATGCAAGTTACGGAATGCATGAAACTGGAACGCATTGTGATGTTTCCAATCACAGTACTTCCATACAAAACGCAGCAAAAGGCATTTAGCATTACTTTACGTTACATTACATTACACTTAGCTGACGCTCTTATCCAGAGCGACTTACAGATATTTACAGGGTTTCAGTTACAGTCCCCTGGAGCAGTGTGGGGTTAGACACCTTGCTCAAGGGCATCTCAACCATGGGTAGGGTGGGATTCGAACCGGCAACCTTCCGATTGCAAGACCAACTCCCTAACCACTAGGCCACAGCTGCCCACGCATTACTTGAAGACATAGCAATGACCGCAACACAGTCAAGGTCATACAGAAAACCTTTGTGTGATGCTGTTAATTGGTTGTCACATGAAGCAATCCGCTCTTGCTTTGAAACCCCGCGATAGTTTAAATTCTGTGGCCTGCAGGACAGACTCGGGCAGCTCCTCCTCCATGTCTGCGATTTATTGTTCCCTCCTTCTCCCCAGCATCGCCTGTAGATCCACGGAGGTTAAAGGGGAATATTGTTATTTTCTGCTTGTGTCTTTATTTTCTTGTGGCAGCAATTTGTAGTGTAACTTGTGGCCTACTTCTTATGCAGCTTCCGTTTTTGCAGCTCCGCAACTTCCGCAGCGACATCTAGATCGGATCGAGGCCGCCATGACCAAGCAATACTCCCTTATACACTTACACTAATAACATCTTGATGATTCATTCTGACAGTTTCCTGTCTGAATTGGTTTTGTTTACCGATTGTATCTGTTGCTAAGGGAACAAAAGGGTCATGCTTTTAAAGAATACAAACTTCAGCTCAAATTGTGGGAACTTGTTAAAAATACAAAAGTCATTTCTGTGAGTTTCACACAGAGGTTGTAGAACAGTTTTCTAATCATCCAAGTCAGACTGTTCCAGTGGGCTTTAGTCCATTAAAAATGGTGGAGTTCAAATGTTTTTCTTGTCTTGTTGGCCGCAGACAGGTCTGGTGGGTGCTGGCCTTTATTAGACCATATCTCTGCGCCTGCTGGTCTGACCACATCCTTTCTACCTCTCCAGTGTGGAGCAGGATGCAGCCCGCGGGACAGAAACTGGCACCAGCCCCCAGCCCCCAGCCAAATGCTGGTGAAAAATGACAGCAGCCGGTAGATTTCAAACACACAGTAAAGCTTTTCCTTTTGACTGACTGGTGATTTTACCCTTTTACTGTCAGTGACTGCTAGGAAAGTCAATTTCCCTTCCCTACTGCGCTGTGGTGCACTGTAGTGCAGTGTAGTATAGAGAGAGAGAGTGTGTGTGTGTGTGTGTGTGTGTGTGTGTGTGTGTGTGTGTGTGGTGCCTCCATAGGCTTTGTTTTAAAGTGTGACCGAGACTGAGAGTGAGCACAGTGCTGGTGTTTTGGCAGGGGATGGGAGTGTGTGTCGGCCAGTACAGTAGCGGCCCTAACCTCTCTACCTCCCTCCCTCCCTCCCTCTCTCCACTCAAAAACATTTCCTGTTTTCCTGCCAGCCGGGTAGGAATCAAGCACCACTTTCATCACGCCCCACTCACACAGCCCACCTTTCAGCACTGCTGCCAGAGGGGAGCCATACTCTGTGTGTGTGTGTGTGTGTGTGTGTGTGTGTGTGTGTGTGTGTGTGTGTGTGTGTGTGTGTGTGTGTCCCTCTGTGTGTTTTAAGATGTATGCTTGTGTGTTGTGCGGCTGTCTAAATGTGTGTATGTATATTTGTCTTGATGTATTTGTTTATGTTGATTTGCTTTTCTGCATTTGCATGCAATTGTGTGTGTGTATGTACTGTATGTGTGTGTATTCTTATGGTCTCATGTCAGTTTGGTGTGTTTGTGCATGTGAATAACAGTTGTCTCCGTCAGGCTGTTATTTCCATTTTCTCTCAGGTTTATCTTTTGTTTTCTCCTGCCTTGATAAGAACATTTCAATTTGGTATTCTCGCATGAAAACACACAGCCATAGCCATTCAGTGAAATAGAGGATGACTGTGTGTGTGTGTGTGTGTGTGTGTTTCTGTGTTTCTGTGTGTTTCTACTGTCTAAAAAGCCCCCGTCCATTCAGTGAAATAGAGGATGACTGTGTGTGTGTGTGTGTGTGTGTGTGTGTGTGTGTGTGTGTGTGTGTGTTTCTGTGTGTTTCTACTGTCTAAAAAGCCCCATCCATTTAGGGGAACGGGTGAAAAATGGCATTGCTGGGGCCCTATGATTTCACAATGTGGAAAACACAGACGGAATTTCGTTATGAACACGGAATTGCACGGAATTTGCACATTTATTGTATTGATATTTAAAATCCACTACACTCCCAACATAATTTCTCCTCTTACCCCTTACAAAAAGCATAAACTCTGAATGTGAGTGATATTTTGCATAACCATATCAAGAATATTCACATTTGGGCCAACAATTCTGTTGTCGGTTGTCAACGCGGACCCATAAAGACCCATTGCAATGACCACATGAAGTTGAAAGTGATTCAGAACAAGGCTAGTTAAACAAGCGCCGACGGCTCCATCCAGGTTATGATTGAAATTAACAACGAAATCACCAGATGCAAGGCGTAAGTTTGTGGAAGGTTTTATTGCGATGTTTGCAGAAGCAGACATACAGTTGGAATAACAAACGATAAAAAGGATAGGCCTAAGTCAGTTTGTTTTGAACATTGCAAACAGGGGACGAACATAAAATGTTAGCAACCTAGGACAAACACATGCAAAAAATGCTGCAACACATCTGTGGCAAAAAAAATATATATTTTGGTCGTGGGGTGAAACGTCAGACAGCTGTGACTGCAGTTTCTTAACATTGTAAAAGGTAGGCCAAGTGTTTTAAATTGAATCTAGGCCTATTTAGTTTTATTTAATAGTTTTAATTTTGCCACAAAGCATAATGCAGTGTGCATGCATACTTACGCTTATATTTAGCTGATAGGTAAATAAATCGAATTTAGGATCTAGCTATCTGGCTATCTTTTTTCTTCATTTTTGTCCTGAGTGGTATCTATGCTTGGCTCTCATTAACTGATGTTTGTCGCTGGCCTTGAGTTTTTAAAGACAAATATTGGTTGGAAGTCTTGAAAAATCTGAAATCGCAAAAAAATTTAAAAAATGAAACGGAATTTGAGAAAAAAATAAAACAGATTTCATAGGCCCACATTGGCCAGCTTCTGGCGATCTTGCATTGCAGTTTTTAAGCTTTGTATTTTTTTTCCAGGTGCAGGTGGTTGTCTTAATGTTGAGACGGTGTATATGTGTGTGTGTTTTGTGTTTTTTATACGGTTTTATATGGTGGTATACGTTTTTGTTTTTAGCAGTTGTAGGCTGGTTTTTATTACCATGGTGACATGCTTTTAAACTGAGAATAGAAAGTGTTTTTTTAAGCCTCACAGTCTGACTAATATTGATGACACACATACACCATTTGTCTTATATCGATGCTCCTACACACACACACACACACACACACACACACACACACACACACACACACACACACACACACACACACACACACACACACACACACACACCATTTGACTAATATTGATGCTCACACACTCGCATACACACTCTAGCCCAAACACACACTCCATCTCACTACTATTGATTTTTTCTCACCTCTTCATTTGTCTCTTCCACACATCTTCTTTCTTTTCTCTCCTTCTTTCTCCTTCTATTTTTTTACTTATTCCTCCCCCTCTCCTCCTCGTTTATTTTCTGCTTCCATTCTCTTTTTTTGTTTCATTGTTTTTTTTCCTGTTTTGTCATGCATTGTCATCCTCCATTTTTCTCTCTCTGTCTTTCCGTCTTTCTGTTTTTCTGTCTCTCTGTCTCTCCTTCTCTCTCTCGCTCTCATTTCTATCCCCTTCATTACTCCTACATGGCTTAATTCCCATTGACAACGTGGCATTGACGTGTTTGTGCTGTGCTTACTGTGGTCAGTGTTCAGCTGCTTTGATAGGGTGTGTATGATGTTTGCCTACAGATAACCTTATATTGAAGTTTCATTGTGTAATAAAACATTAATGCGGTCGTCTTCTTTCACAATTTGTTAAGAGGGTTTACTTACGTTATTTAATACGTTAAAGCATGGCGTATGAATGAAACATGCAGTTAATAAAACATGTAATTTATTAAGTGAAGTTGTATTTAACACCCCTATGTTAAACATCCCTACCCTATGTTAATCCTGTAATTCAGTAAGGGAGGGTTGTATGAAAATCCCTCTGATATGTTAAACATGTTCCTCAGGTCACTAAGTGAAGTTGTGTTTAACATCCCTCTGCTTTGGACCCTATGTTAACCCTGTAATTCAGTAAGTGAAGTTAAGCCTGTAACTAAGTAAATGAAAAATGCCCCTTTATTTTAATGTTGCCCAATTGACTAAAGTTGTATCGATAATTCGTCTAATTTGACATGTTACCTCTGTAATTGAGTTGGTGAAAGAAGGGGCTGTGAAGGCTGCAGAAGGATATTTCACTGGTGTCTGTACAGAAGTACAGGCCACAAAGCCAATAATAACAATAACAACAACAACAACAACAACAGTAATAATAGTAGTAATAGTAATAATAGTAATAATAATAGTAATAGTATTTACTTGTGTAGCACAAGTCATACAAGATGCAGCTCAAAGTGCTTCACAGTTTGGCAAGAAAAACACAAGACAAACATTTTTTGCAGTCCAGTGGCTCTGGAGCGAAAGAACACAATAATGCAATAAAGTAATGATGCAGTGACGCAGTCTAAGCCAAGCACATGTCGAATCTAAAACATCTGTCTCCCTCCTCCTCCTCCTCCTCCTCCAGGATGAAGCAAGTGAGGGCCGTCAGCACCCTGCAGAAGGATGGACCTCAAACGCAGACACCACACACCATCAACGCCCCTCTATCCCTCCACACCCACACACCAGCTCACCTCCTGAGCCCCCCGTCTGCCCTCTCCAGCTGACACACACACCCACACACACTCATACACACACACACATATCGACACGCTCTAACCCCGCACCCACTGATCTCCGTCGCCATGGTGATGTGGAAGCTGTCGTCGCAGAAGCTGGGCTTCTTCCTGGTGAGCTTCGGCTTCATCTGGGGCATGATGCTGCTGCACTTCACCATCCAGCAGCGCACCACCCACGAGAGCAGCGCCGTGCTGCGCCAGCAGATCCTGGACCTCAGCAAGCGCTACATCAAGGCCCTCGCCGAGGAGAACCGCAGCGTCATGGACGGGCCCTACGTCGGCACCATGACCGCCTATGGTGAGCGTCAGCACTCAGACACGCACATGCACAAACACACACACACACACTCACACACAAGCGGACATATGCCCAGACAGGCACATGCAGACATACAGGCAGACACACTAATGAATATAGGCACACACACACACACACACACACACACACACACACACACAACACACACACACACACACACACACACACACACACAGACAGAGACATGCAGACACACAGTTGAACATAAAGGCAGACGCACTGATGAATATAGACACACACACACACATGCGCCCAGATGTGCACATGTGGATCTACATTGGCACATTGGCACTGACATCATCATTATCTGACAGCGCACAATGTGTGAGTTGCTGCTGTTCTGTACATTCGTCAAGGATTTATGGTCAAGAAACTATGTACTGCTACAACAAAATGAAATATGAAATATAAAATTTAAGCATGGAGGGCCAAAAATAATCAATCGGTCACAGGCCATCTTTGGCCCCCGGGGCCCCAAATTGGACAGCTTTGGTCCACAAGATGCAGCGCAGTGTATGCAGGCTGTAGAAGACGAGAGAAGATGGAAGAGTTGGCATGGCCAGATTTCTTCCTCCCATTTTCCACCGCTGCCTCCCTTCTCCGTGACGCAGGCATCCTTTCCCAGACATTACACTGACTCGATTAGGACTCGTGTCAGAGCGAAAGGTTACATCCGCCGCTGTGGCTCATTTCCACACCGGAGAGGCTTTCATCTGTTGGCTGATGGAGACGCCATTTCTGCTAATCGCATAAAGAGCTTTGAGTGTACTGTGTGTGTGTGTGTGTGTGTGTGTGTGTGTGTGTGTACACTGACCAATACGTTGATGGGAGGTCAGTCAGAGGAGCGCTCTGCCCAGACTCCGGAATTCTTTTTTTTCCTCCCCTTCCTCCCTGTCTGTCTTCTCTTCTGCAGTTTCTTTCAGTTTCATTCTCTCTCTTCCTCTTTCTTTCTCTTTCTAGCTTTCTTTTCTGTCTCGTCCCAACCCTACTTCCCTTTCTGACAATCAGACGTTCTATTTTGGGGGTAACCAACAATCAGATACACACCACAAATAATCCAACTATGGCTGCCTTTCTCCTACACACAAACACAGTATACATACACATAATACAGACTCATGAACCCTTACACACTCAGTTGTGTGCACAGTACACGGGCTCATTAACACACACACACACGCACACAGTCTCACAAATACACACACACACACACACACACACACACACACACACAGTCTCACAAACACACACACACACACGCACATACACACACACACACACACACACACACACACACACACACTCCCTCCTGTTCCTGGTCATCCTCTGATGTGATGATGCATTATTTACAGCTGGTCTCTCCATGTCCAGCCCTTATCTGGTGTTTGGTTGCTGTTTCAACGGGCTGCCTATTCCCTCGAGCCGCAGCAAATCGCTTACGAGAAGAGACAGAACAAGGAAGCGCCTCTCCGCTTTATATCCTGTTCAGAAACAAAGCTCTTCTCATAAACACCTCGGGCTACCGTGAGGTGTCACCATGAGGCATTGTTGCAACACATATTTGCCGTACTAAAGGAAATGGGTGTCATCTGTGGTAAATCTGGAACGGACACCACAGGTCAATTTACACCACAGCCATTGCAAGGCAGTTTTTATGTCTCGAAGATGGCCGTCTACTCTTTTCAGATGCAGTTTCAGTGGAGCAAGTTTCCTCTGGTACCATAGTACGGTATGCATATTTTTAGCCTTCGGTGCCATTTTTTGTCACTTATGTGAAATGCACACGTTCATCAAGCTTGTCTGCTTTTGAGTCCTCCCCTATGGGTACATTGCATCATAAAGGTTTATGGCTGTGCTTCTCTCGTTCACCGCGCAAATTCGCGCAAAGCCTGGTGTTTACGGAGATAAATCTGTAGCCGCACACATGAGATGACACCACTGCACCCCAGTGACTCGCTCCTTCCCCCCCTCCTCCCCTCCTGCCCTCCCGCCCACCAGCCCTTTCCTCCCGCGCCGCATCGATAAGTTATTCATGCCATTAATAGACCCGTTCTGTTCAGCATGAGCTTCATTAAGAGCGCGAAATTGCCATCGATTCAAATGAGGCTCCTCGCAAAGGAGAGCATCACACAGCCGAAAAACAGGCGGAAAAAACGAGCAATCAGCAGGATTGCGACGTTTAAAACTTTATAAGCCGGTTTTGTTTAATTGAGATCGTCTGTGATTGGATCTGTACAGTCATCTAATCGTGACCACTTCACTTTGACCTCACCTAAAAGACGTCATGAAAAAGACATCAAGGAAAGGTGTGAAGAAGAGTTCATCAGGACCTGGAGAAATACATGTCACCACCGAATTGGCTACAGAATTTAATAAATTAATTAATGCTCAATTTGTTAAAATGTTGAGCTAATCCCTAGTTTGTATAGGTTTCTATCCAGATGTTCTCAGACTGGCAGTATCACAAAAAAAAAAATTTTTACAGTATGGGTATTTTTTTCGCCATACCGCCCTTACTACAGTCAATAAAAGGATGTTAAAGACGTGCCTAAGGCTCATCAGGTGCTGCTGGTACTACTGCAGTAAATCCAAACACATTAAGTCTCTTAAAGACGACCTCATGTATTGAGGGGCCTGATCTTTCCTTAGACTCACCCTAAGCTTCAGTTGGGTTTCCTGTTACCTTTGCAGAGTAGGTAAACACATCAAGCAGACAGTGTCTTTAACCTTGCCTGTCTGGAGCCAGGATTAATGTCCCTACTTGATTGGCTGAAGCCTTTGTCCAGGCTGTTTGATTGGGCAGTGCGTTTGGTAGTAGTGTAAGGCTGTATTCTCTAGGCTCAGAGAAACATCAGAGGCACTAGACCAGATTCCCATCTCGGCAGCTCTAATGACATAATTATAAGGATGTAATTAGGCAGGTCTCAGTCACGGTGTAAATTATCATCAGACTAGCACAGAATTAATGTGCGCAGTCAACATCGTGCTGCAGAAAGGAGCTGCTGTCAAGTTGTGCCGCTTATACTCCATCTCCCTTCGAACAGAGGTGACGGCACATCTTTAATTAGGGATGACCTGTGCACTTTCATCAGCAAAGAGGAGTCAGCCATTACCAGCAGTCCCACATGGAAACACTGATTCAGGGAGAGCGCTGCCTTGTTAATTTGAGTGGCCATTGAAGTGTATGGGCATCAGATATGGCCATGCGTCTATAGAAAAGAACAAAATAAGAGTACTGTTTTAACCCAAAGCCTGTAACTGTTCACCACAAGACTCCCTTGGAAAACAGCCCGCACATTTTATTTCAAATTAAAGCTTGTGACATTTCTGTTTCTCTGAATACATTTGCAGAGTGAAGCTGAGAATAACAGTTAGACTTTTAAAATTTGTAACTAAGAAGGATGATAAGTGAAACAGCTTTTTGACCAGTGTTGCCAGGCAGCAACATGATGGGCTCCAAATGCGTTGTTAAACCATCAGCCAGACAACTTCCACTGATTAAAACGTGTTGCCCAATATCAGTGGAAGAGTCCGCATACAGCATCTGTTAGTAGTGTTGCCTAGTAACATGGCTCAAAGTCATCGCCTTAATTAAAGGACGCGCTGCTTGTGCTTTTTAAGCAGTCACTGTTCAGGCGAAGAAAGAATGGGTAATGCCCTTTTAAATGCTTAGGGTAGAAAAATCGAAGGCAGCACGGTTCAAAAGTTCAAAATCTTTGTATCAGTTTTGCACTTGATGTCCCAAGGACTTTGCGCAACACATATTATCTTTGCTTCATGCTTATCAGCTTTTGAATTACAAAGTACAACTGCAAAGATGTATTGCACAGCACATGAAAGACCGCCCATTAATGCTTTAGTGAAAACAAGTTCAGGTATTATAGGTGACAAATTAGACAAGACACATCAGTGTAGATTATTTGCCATCAGGGAAAAGATCTCTGCATTTTAAGATGCTTTGCTCATCGCTCTAATTAAAGTAGCTATTCACCAGAGGGATATCTTTTGTTTCTTCTGTTATCTCTCTGTTTTTTCATTTATGCCTCTGTGTCTCAAAGACAGCTGGGGAGCGCTCTGTTTATGATAAAGACGTGACTTAATTATTGTGTTTATAACATGAATGGCGCCATTGTTTGAGCGTGGCTCAAGGTTTTGTCTTTCCTGCCTTGCCCGACTATCTGGGTCCACTCTTCTTTCTTTGTAAACCACGTATTATTTCTTTTTAATTATCTCACTGGATGTTATTAGTTTAGTAGTGTTGTTAATGTTTATTTGCACTTTTTCCAACTGTTGCATTTGTATGTAACTGCCAGTAAAGTAGCCCACACTGTTGTCATAATGACTGTGCCTTACTGCCCCCCATGTGAATGTGACGGTGGCCATTTTGTTTTAGTATCAGTGACCTCATCTCTGCACCACACGTTGAGAGGACGTAGCTGAGTCATAAATTCATAAATGTGGCTGCTCACTTAATGATATCTCCACTCTAGCGATTACAGTGACGGTTTACTTTGAGCTGTTGCTTCTTGCCGTGCTACAGCCGCACACTGAGAGTTTAACTCGATATCTGTTGTTCATGATAAAATATGGATGACGAGGCCTATTTTTCACACAAGACCTGCCAGTCCAAGGCCGTGGCATTGCTGAGAGACAATGTAGGCTTTGTTTTGCCATATCATGCATTCACTTAGGCGGGCAGTGTCTTAGCGGTTGGTTGAAGCTTAATGAGGCGTAGATGTTGGGGATGATGAATTGAATAATGCATTATGGGGGAGAATCGGTCTGGTTGAGATGTGGGGCCCCCTCATCACATTTGTCTTCTCTCTGAAGGATGAAGCTAAGGAGAAAAGCTTGCAACAGCTTGAACATCGTGTGTGTGTGCGTGTGTGTGTGTGTGTGTGTGTGTGTAACACGGTGAACGTGAAAAGATGGATGGATTATATTTTCTGAACTCAAACAGAGGAGTGTTGAGAACTTGTCTCTGTCATGAATTTAGGCATGAGGCATCGCTTCGTTTTCCTTCTCTTTGCTGGAATAAGGGGTGCACAATACAGCAAGGCTACTTGTTCAGGTAAAAACAATAAGACTGTTAAAGCCCTCCAACCTTGATGTGAACATTGGCAATAACTTTAAAGGCATTCAAAAGAAATAGGCGAAATAAAAAGTTATATTGGCCTATATGTTGGCAAAAGAAAAGCTTTAACAAGTGCCTGTGAATTAAAATTTGGATTGAACTATCTAGAGTTGATTTTATAAAGTAAGGAAAAGTTGGCCTTGGACCTCCAGTTTGCCTTGTGTCTGTGTCGTGTAGAACACAAATTGAGCCTCCCAGGGGTTCAGTCATCTTCAGTCATCCTCACAGCCCTTGGCCCCTCTCAGCCCAGCTCTTGTGTGCAGTGACACCAGAGAGAGCGGGAGGCTGGTTAAAGCTCGCTGCTGTTGAATTCATAAAGGGTGTTTTTGTTCTTCTTTGACAAGCTGGGGATTTCCAATCGCCCTGCTTCAAAGAAGAAAAAAGAGAAGAGAAGGGAAGAGAAGCAGAAAAAAGAAAGAATGAGAAGGAGAGGAGGTCGGAGGGATGCAGGAGTGATTCTTCTCTTCTCTATGCGCTCAGACCTTCAGCTCAGGGCTGTTCGTTCAGGGCCAGCTGCATTCGCGGGAGAGAGAGAACACACACACACACACACACACACACACACACACACACACACACACACACACACACACACACACACACACGCACACACGCACACACACACACACATACACAAACACACACACGCGCACACACACACGCACACACACAAACACACACACACACACACACACACACACACACGCACACACACACACACACACAATCGTTTAATTTTTAATCCCCCCTTAGTTCTGCAGCTACCCATGGTCCGCCTTCGTCATGGAACACCGACACAAGCTTTGTGGTTTTTTTCTGTCATTCTCTCTCTCTCTCTCTCTTCTTTTCTTTTTTTCGTTCCTCCTGCTTCCCTTTTCTCTTTGTCATGGTAAGAGAATATCCATCCCAGTGGAGCTGATCTCTCCCGTCCTGACCTGGCTGCCGCACACTAGGGCTCGGGTTACTGGCCCGAAGCCTGACTGTGTGTGTGTGTGTGTGTGTGTGTGTGTGTGTGTGTGTGTGTGTGTGTGTGTGTGTGAGAAAGAGAGTGTTTGCGAGCGTGCGCTAGTGTGCCTGTGTGAGAGAGAGTCTGTGTGTGGCAGAGGGTGTGCATCCTTGTATGTGTGTGTGTGTGTGTGTGTGTGTGTGTGTGTGTGTGTGTGTCTGTCTCCTGGTCCCCTCCTGCCGTCCCATAGCTTAATTTCTTCTCTGCTCACCTCCATCCGTTATTCACGCATCACGAGCTGCTGAATCGCGTGGCACACGAAACAGCCATCTGATCACGCAGTTATGCCCTCTCCTCTGCTCTCTCTCTCTATATGTCTCTCCATCTCTCTCTATCTCTCTCTCTCTATCTCTCTCTTTCTGTCCTCTTCCTCTTTTTTCTCTCTGTCTCTCACCTCTCGCTACTGTATTTCTTTCTCTCTGTCTCTCTCTTTCCCTCTCTCGCAAGACTGAGTGGTTCAACCACCAGCCCCACCTGCAGCAGCAGGTCCTATGCAGTTGCACCAGTGGACCTGCTACACGTAGTATGTAATAACCAAAAATTACTTTTCAAGTACCAGGTAGCAGAGATCAGGTTATGAAGGTGATACCCCACGTGTGTGTGTGTGTGTGTGTGTGTGTGTGTGTGTGCACGCGCATGTGTGTGTGTGTGTGCGTGTGTGTGTGTGTGTGTGTGCAGAGAAACTGTGATAAGCCTGAATGATGGAATACACGGGAGTGGTCAGTCCCGAGAAGAACAGATTGTGGAACTGTCCACTCATATCAGTATCACCTGGAAGCCACACACACACACACACACACACACAAGGGTGTGCCTTGCGAGATCTCATACACACATACAAGTGATAGCATGTCTTAAACAATCTGCTGCAGATGTGATTAAACAGTACACACCCACACATGCACACACACACACTGGTATGCCTGACCCGATCATAAACACGCACTCCCCCCTATACATCACAGGGTATGTTTACTGCCCATGTAATGGGGTTAAACATGCATCCCTGAGGATTTAATGTGCCATGACGTGCTTGCAATGCATCCTGGGACGATGTTGAGTGATTTTCGAGGCCAGTCATGTGGGCAGGGAAATATGGATTACACAGGTCCACCCCACCCATCTGTTCCCTCTCCCTGCTAAACACAAGACATGCATGTTAGATCGGTAATGCGGAGGTGTGTGTGTGTGTGGGGTTGACTTCCTGCTCCACTAATACATATATGTATAGCTGACCCATGCACATTTTTAGAGTGTTATGGTTGGGGTAGGGGGTGTTTTGTTTTGTGTTGGGTGTGTGTGTGTGTGTGACCTCACTGTGGTTTTGTACTCTGAAATGACTGAAATGTGTGTGTGTGTGTGTGTGTGTCTGTCTGTGTGTGTTATTGGATAGTCATATAGCTCCGGAAATTCAATCAATAGAATAGTTGTCGGGGGAAGTAAAAGAATAAATGACCACAAGGCCTTTTATTGCCGGTCTCCTGCTGCTCTCTGAGCCCTAATGGTTATGAGCAGATTGCAGCCCTCTCGTCGGGCCTCTTGTTCGATGGAGAACGCCTCCCACACGGCGGCTCATTGTATTCACCTTCAATCATCGCACTCCTCCAACTCACATGCACCGCTATCGACTTCATGCCCAAACCTGGATCAGTCAAGCCCACGAGCTGGTGGCACAGTCATTAATGGGGACCTAATGGCACGAGTCCCAAACGAGTGAGCCGATCATTACTGAGACGCTTATCTCCAGCAGGGCTTCAACCAGACGGGCTGGTACGACTCGTAAGGATGGATGGATGGATGGATGGATAGATAGATAGATAGATAGATAGATGGATAGAGATAGATTGTGTCAATCGAAGAGCCACTGAAGGGCTTAGCCAGGATAAGCAGGCTGTTTTTCTCAGTAAGGATGTCAGGAAATACTTGTGGCAGTGTGGTTTAGTGGCGTAGAAGGGTTTAAGCAGATCTGCCAGAAGTCATATACCTAGGATGTGTGTGTGCGTGTATGCTTGTGTAAGTGTGTGTGTGTGTGTATGTCTGTCTGTTTGAATGGGTAAGGCTTAAGTGTCAGGGCTTACTGATGGTGTGCATGCCAAAGAGAAAGAACAGGGCAGAGTTGAAAGATGGGGGAATGCAGGGCAGCATTAAAGGAGCGTATTAAAGAATAATGTTGTAAGACAGTTAAATTGGACAGTATTAAAAGACAAGGTATTAAAGGTCTGTACTAAAAAAAAACAGTATTAAAACACCCCTGTTAAAAGGCAGTATTCAACAGCACAGTGCTAACACCGTATCAAACAGCATTAAAAACAACATGTGAATTGGGACAGTATTAAAATATAGCTTTACAGTACTGTGTTAAAGGACAGCATTGAAAGACATCCCTAACTAAACAGGGAGGGCAAACATCAAAGGACAGCATTAAAGGACAGCTATAAATCTCTAGATGCTAGAGGCTGCAGCATGGCTCCAGCATGTCGGAAAATTGTAAACGTTTTGGTAGATTGCACTCCATTACACTGCAGTGCATGTAACGGATACTTTTACTCAATGTGACTTCCAAGTGCGGAGCAGTGCTCGGGCTTATTTTTATTCATTGTGGTCGTTGCTACCCCTCCTCCTATTCTGTCAAATGCCCGAAGGCCACGTCTCTTATGGGTGACAATATATATTTATATAAACAAACACAACTGACATTGACAAACGCTCAGTTTGGTGTGGAGCCAAGGCTGTTTTCAAGGACTGGGTGTCAGTGACACTTCATATGGATAGGCAGCAGAATAGGAGGAGATATTTGCTTAATCTAAGAAAAAATGCCCTGGGTTAGCATTGCTTACTTCATCTTGAAGGCCATGTACCCTACCTATCAATACGGATATGATTCATGGGTGCACCAAAATATTGTTTGAACATCGGTATTGCCTGATACTTGCCTTTTTGACGGTCATCAGACTTTTGCAGACCGTAGTGGCCGATGTTGCCACGTCAAATTTGTTCCTCGCAATTAATTATAAAAGGCTGGCTGTCAGTAGGCCTACAGGATAGGATTTACAACTGGGGGTTCTGGAGAACATGCAAAACCACATGTAGTTTATCAGTGGTGATATATCAGTGGCCAAGGAGCTAAGTTGTAGGCAGCTGGACATCTTTTTGGAGCTTGAAGACATTACACAATGACTCTCACTCCAGTTCACACCTTGGGTGACTTACGTGACCCTTTTATCACATGATGAAGGGTGTGGTCTACAGCTCCACCTGCAATGGTCCAGAGTTATAGCTTGTTTCCAATCATCAGGCCAGAACTGAAGAAGCCTTTTGGATGCAAGGTGGAACGTCTTCAAGCTCCACAAAAAAGTCCAGTTGCTTACAACTTAGCTCCTTTGACTACCATGACCTGGATGAATAAGAATCTTCACAGAGATATACAAGTGCATACAGCTGTATCGATAAGAGTTCCACAAAGGCCTTGTCTGTGTGGTGAGGTGTGCGTTTTCAGATGCTTTCAGCACATTTGGTGCAGTGAGGTGATTTTAGTATGGTGTGTATTGTAAGGTGTGCGTGTCATGGTGTGTGTTTTGAGGTGCTTTTAGCTTAGTGTGTGTCCTGAGGTGTTTTCAGCATGGCGTGTGATGTGCTTTTAGCATGATGTGTGTCATAAGGTGTGAGAGGTTGTGTGATGAGTGTGTGTGGTGTGTGTGTGTTCTGAGATGTTTTCAGCATGGTGTGTGTAGTGATGTGTGTCATAAGGTGTGAGAGGTTGTGTGATGTGTGTGTGTGTGTGTGTGTGTGTGTGTGTGTGTGTGTGTGTGTGTGTGTGTGGTGTGTGTGTGTTCTGAGATGTTTTCAGCATGGTGTGTGTAGTGATGTGCTTCTAGCATGCTGTGTGTCATAAGGTGTGAGAGGTTGTGTGATCTGTGTGTGTGTGTGTGTGTGTGTGTGTGTGTGTGTGTGTGTGTGTGGTGTGTGTGTGTTCTGAGATGTTTTCAGCATGGTGTGTGTAGTGATGTGCTTCTAGCATGCTGTGTGTCATAAGGTGTGAGAGGTTGTGTGATGTGTGTGTGTGTGTGTGTGTGTGTGTGTGTGTGTGTGTGGTGTGTGTGTGTTCTGAGATGTTTTCAGCATGGTGTGTGTAGTGATGTGCTTCTAGCATGCTGTGTGTCATAAGGTGTGAGAGGTTGTGTGATGTGTGTGTGTGTGTGTGTGTGTGTGTGTGTGTGTGTGTGTGTGTGTGTGTGTGTGTGTGGTGCGTGTGTGTTCTAAGATGTTTTCAGCATGGTGTGTGTAGTGATGTGCTTCTAGCATGCTGTGTGTCATAAGGTGTGAGAGGTTGTGTGATGTGTGTGTGTGTGTGTGTGTGTGTGTGTGTGTGTGTGTGGTGCGTGTGTGTTCTAAGATGTTTTCAGCATGGTGTGTGTAGTGATGTGCTTTTAGCATGCTGTGTGTAGTGAGGCATGTGAAGCCTGTGGCTCCCCCCTCTGTCTCTCTCCCCCATGTTAGCGCTGCGTGTGTCTGAGAGTGACGGCGTTCCCGTCAGGGCAGACGCTCCGTGACTCTCATCGGCACGCTGGATTCAGACCATCCTGCGTTCCGCTCGGCTGCTCACGCTGACTGCGATGAAGACTGATGTGCCCGATGTGGCGAACGAGGAGCTGTCAGCTATTAACACTTCTCAGGGAGACAGCCGTAGCGGCGGACAATGGGCGGCCGGGTGGGTGGTGTGCGCGCGTGTGCTCGTGTGTGTGTGTGTGTGTGTGTGTGTGGTGAGTGTGTGTGTGTTTGTGAGTGTGTGTTGTGTTTGTGAGTGAGCTGATGAGTGATGCAATAACCACTGTCTGTCCACTCATCGCCCCGCCTCCACGACTATGGGTCGACCGGTGCGTTCTGTCTCTTGACATGAACGCTGGCTGGGACGTTAGCGCAAAGATGGTATTTTAGCATCGAGTGTCCGATGCCCTTGTTCTGTCTCCTCTGCGTCACATTAGCTGCTACGGCCTTGTGCATAAATCTCTGTGCCATGTTACCCGTCCTGTCACGTCACGCTAGCCGCTGCGCCCTCATACATAAATCTCTGTGCCATGTTAGCCGTCCTGTCACGTCACGCTAGCTGCTGCACCCTCGTGCATTATCTCTGTGCCATGTTAGCCGTCCTGTCACGTCACGCTAGCCAGCACGGCCTCTTGCTTAAATCTCTGTGCCATATTAGCCTCCACATCACGTTGGCAAATGAGGGTGTCATACATAAATCTCCAAGAGATTCACTTCAATTAGCAGTTTTTCAGAAGAGCGTAAGACAGGATGACTGCAACACAGGCCACTCAGCCCTTGTTATGTGCCCACAGAGATCGTTTCAATGTGCAGGACCTCAACGCCAGTCTTGCAGTGCGACTGGTATGTGTGTGTTCACGTGCGTGTGTGTGCGTGCACTCTTGCGGGTGTGTGTGACCTCACCATAGTCCTTATGTTCCTAATGCAAAGAATGGAGAGTGTGTTTCAGCATGTACATGTGTGTGTGTCCCCTGTGTATCTCTGGCTCTGGTGTGTGTGAGGTGTGAGGGCGGGGCCCCTCCCTCAGTGCTGGTGTTGCATGTAAATAGGTCACTGGCAGACCGCACTGCACTGCCCTGGATGACCCTGGATGACTGTCTCTGTCTCCTCTCTTTCTCCCTCTCTCTCTCTCTCTCTCTCTCTCTCTCTCTCTCTCTCTCTCTCTCTCTCTCTCTCTCCTCTCTCTCTCTTCTCTCTCTCTTCGTCTCTCTCTCTCTCTCTCTCTCTCTTCTCTCCCTCTCTCTCTCTCTCTCTGTGTCTCGCTCTCTTTCTCCCTCGCCTCTCTCTCTCTCTCTCTCTCTCTCTCTCTCTGTGTCTCTCCTCCTCTTTCTCCCTCTCTCTCTCTCTCTCTCTCTCTGTGTCTCTCTCTCTTTCTCCCCTCTCTCTCTCTGTTTCTCTGTCCCCCCCTTCCCTTTCTCTATCTCTTTCTTTCCCTCTCCCTTCTCCTTTCTATCATTCTCTCTTTTTCTCCCCCCCTCTGTCTATCTTGCTCTATACCCCTCTTTCTCTCTCTCTCTCTCTCTCTCTCTCTCTCTCTCTCTCTCCTCTCTCTCTCTCTCTCTGTCTCTGCCTCTTTCTCTCTGCCTCTTTCTCTCTCTCTCCCCGGTCAGAATACTCTGCTCATGTCAGTCTGACCCGATCCAGTCAGGACAGGCTGGCGCTGCTGCTGATGCCTCTGTTGTTGGGCTCCTACTGTGGCTCATCATTAATGGGCCCCTCATCCCACCACACACACACACACACACATGCGTGCACACACACACATTGTTGGCCCACTGATGTCTGGTCAGTCCACATACTCATGCTGTCACCCCCATCTCACCACCTCCCGGGGGGGGGGCTATTGATCACAGAGGGAGATCCTCAAACACAAGGTCACCAGACATAGCCTAGGGGCTTGGTGGGGTAACACAAAAGTGTATGTGTATGTGTGTGTGTGTGTCAGTCTGTGTGGCTGTGTGGGGTTTTTGTTGTTATTTGGGTTTCCCATCTCCTTGCCTGAGGGCTCGCCATCTCCCTGTGGTTACTATAGAAAACAGGAGGGGGGATGAAAAAACACAGATTGTGACTGGCTTGAGAGGTAGCAAGGACAACAGGGTATGCCATTCCCTCCTTTTAACTCTCTCCCTCTGTGTGTCTCCTCTTTCTATCTCTCTCTCTCTCTCTCTCTCTCTCTCTCTCTCTCTCTCTCTGTCTCTCTTTCTCTCTGTCTCTCTCTCTGTCTGTCTCTCTGCCTGTCTCTCACACACACACAAACACACGCACACACACACACACAGGTTAAAGCATTCAGAATTCAGTAAGCCCAAGGTAATCATCCTTAAAGGTGACAAAGAATGGTTGAACAGGGCTTTGATGCTTGTTATGTGATGTGATTTGATCTGTAATGCCTCAGAAGCTTCCTAAAAACCTCTTTCACAAAGCTGGCTTGAAACGCATGGTTTTGCACCTATTTGGCAACATTTTGGGCATCACTGGCAACTTCATTATGAAATGCAAGCACTTGGCGCTGATTGGCTGGCTTCACTGCCAGTTTGTAATGGTTTTTGAGGTTAATGTGGTAGCAAAGTGGGAACTGCATCAATTGCTGCAAGTAGCCAGCTTGATATTGCCCCATTGTTCCACTCAGGTAAAATGAGCTCAGCAAAGTGACAGTCTGTGGTTAAATCAAGTGGGACTCTGATAAAAATGAACAAAAATGAATGTCGCCACATTACATGTCTCGTGCATTTCTTTCGGTGGGGAGGTAATGAAAAGTTTTGCACACCGCTTGCACAGCCTGTAGGAGCACACCTGGGAACGTGACTTGCCATTTCGATTTGAACTTCGCGAACACTGCTGCAAATTACTTGCCATATGGAGCGGGAGGGCGGGTGGTGTATGCAAGGGAATAGAGTGAGAGTGCGGGGCCAGTGACATAACATTTTACATCATCACCTGGTCCACGGAGGGATTGACCAGGATTACAATGACCCAGTCAGTCTGTGTGTGTGTGTGTGTGTGTGTGTCTGCCCGCCCATATACATAGGGGACCAGGTTGCCATCTCTGATTGCGCTTGTTTCTATCTGCTGTTCAGAATATCTAGCGCCGTTTGTATGTTCTTGAATGTGGATAGACTACGTTCGTCCACAAAGATAGCGTAAAAATGTCACCCCTCGTTTTTTCAAGAACTCTGGCAAGCAGTTTCTCAAGAGCCCAGCTTTGGGTGTGATCACTCACACACACACACACACACACACACACACAACACACACACACACACACACACACACACACACACACACACACACACACACATGCATACTCACCCACCTTGTTTTTCCCCACACAATTACATACACATTCTCTTTGTCACTTTTCCACACATATATATACACACACCCCACACACTGAAGCCTAAGACTGTAAGAATGGTGCAGTGAGTTTGCTATCTACACTACCTACTAGCTCTGCTCACGTCAGTCAGAAACACACATATACGCCTGTATAGTGCCTTTTATCAGTCAGACTAAAGATAATAAATGTTATCACAGTCTTAAAGCAGCTGGTGTGTGTGTGAGCTCACTAGTCATGATACAGTAGCAGCAATCTTTGACTATGTAAACTGTGATCACGGCAGTAAAGTCACATGGGTGATAGGAGATTGAGCCATATCTCTTTATCCTCTCCTGTTCACAGACTCTCATGTTTTAGGAGTGTTGTAATCAGTAAATATGTCTTTCTCTCTCTCTCTCTCTCCTCTCTCTCTCTCTCTCTCTCTCTCTCTCTCTCTCTCTCTCTCTCTCTCTCCCTCTCTCTCAGACCTAAAGGGTGTTGGAATGTAACTATGTAAATATTAATGTTTTAAATCTCCCCCCCCCTCTTTTTCTTTCTCTGTCTCTCTCTGTCATATCCTCTCTCTGTCTTTTTCTCTCTCCTCTCTCTCCCTCTCTTCCTCCCCTCTTTCAGACCTGAAGAAGACGTTGGCTGTGTTGCTGGACAGCATCATGCTGAGGCTGGCCAAGCTGGAGAACAAGGTGGAGAACATCCTGTACAACGGCACCGGGGGGGAACCTGACCAACGGCACCAGCACCGCCGCCCCCAGCGCAGCCAACGCAGAGAAGGTCAACGTGGCAGGTGAGTCACGCACACAGCACCCCACTCCCTGCTGCCCTGCCTAGCACACACACACACACACACACACACACACACACCCTGTCACCCTTCTTAAACAGTGACTCAAATACACACACACACATTCTGTCGCTCTTTCACATGCACACACGCTGTCACTCGCTCCTTCACACACACACACACACACACACACACACACACACACACACACACACACACACACACACACACACACACCCTGCCTATCTTTCCCACTCACGCCCCTCACACATGCTCTGTCCACATGCCTCTCTCATATCTCTCTAACCACACCGTTTCTCAGTCCCCCACCCTTCTTGCCCCCCCCCCCCACACACACACACACACTTACTCTCTGTACGTTTGTCTTTCCTCTTCCTTGTCTCTGTCTTACTTTTTCACTCTTTCTCATATCTTTATCCTTTTTATTTTTTCTTCATCTACCATTCATCATTTATCCTCTTTTTTATGTTTCTCTCTCTCTTTCTCACACACACACACACACACACACACACACACACACACACACACACACACACACACACACACACACACACACACACACCACATTGCTGTTCCTCCTGATCTACACACACCACCACACATTCCTGTTCCCCATAATGAACACACACACTCCTGCTTCTCATATTGTACACACACACACACACTACACTTCTGTTTTTCATGTTGTAAACACACTTCACACACTCCTATTCCTTATGTTGTGTACACACACACACACACACTCCTGTTTCTCACTATATACAACCCCACGCTCTCCTGTTCCTCATATTTTACACACACACACACACACACACACACACACACACACACACACACGCGCACACACGCACGGTTGTGTTCCTGATGTTGTACACAAACACACGGTTCTTACTCATGTTGTACACACTACACTGCTCTTTCTCTCGTAGTTCCAGTAAACTAATACAGTAGAAGCCTGTGGGATTTGTTACACTTTCATCTGAAGCGATAATGAGTTCCAGTACTTACAGATGAAACCAGGGGGCTGATTGTTTATGAAACTTAATTAGACATTCAGACCAGGAGCCGATTGTATATGCGATTGCATAAGACAATCAAACCAGGGGTCGATTGTTCCGGATAGTTTATCAGAGCTCCGTTGCTGTGGCTGTGGCTGTGACTGTGGCTGTATAGTGCATAGCTTTGCACAGGAAAGAGGATGCCTTGTGGTAGTGTGTTATTGTAAACTCGCTCCCAGATCCCCAACTTATCTGGGTAATCCCCAACTTAAGCTCCCTCTCCCCCCCACACTTCCCTCGACTGCACTGCTCACTAAACCCAGTCAATTGCTGGTGACTACTGATAAGCCTCCAGTTTAGCCCGCACTGAAGGTGTTAATATTCAGAGCCTCCTGGTCAGGTCCTCGTCAGCTGCACACACACACAAACACACACACACACACACACACACACACACAC
>CM050220.1:25058423-25068423 GCA_027475355.1 Coilia nasus | reverse complement strand
TCTCCTCTCCTCTCCTCTCCTCTCCTCTCACAACATAGCACACCAGCAAGCTCCAGCAGACAGTCTGAGCCCAGACATTTTACTGGGGAATAATTCCTGATCAGCAGTGCAAGTTCAGATGCTGTGAATGTGTGTGTGTGTGTCTGTGTCTGTGTGTGTCATTTTAAAGAGTAGCAATCCCAGGGGGCAATATGTTATTTACACTCTGTCTGACAAACACACCAATCATCAGCAGTCTCTATTTAAAGACGCCTACTGTATAGGAGAGTGCGTGTGTGTGTGTGTGTGTCGCTGATGGTGTGTGTGTATTGCTGGTGGTGTGTGTGTGTCGCTGATGGTGTGTATGTGTCGCTGATGGTGTGTGTGTATTGCAGGTGTTGTTTGTGTGTTGCTAATGGTGTGTGTGTGTCGCTGATGGTGTGTGTGTATTGCAGGTGTTGTTTGTGTGTTGCTAATGGTGTGTGTGTGTGTGTCGCTGACGGTGTGTGTGTGTCACTGATAGTGTGTGTGTCTCTCATGGCGTGTGTGTGTGTGTGTGTGTTGCTCATAGTGTGTGTCACTGATGGTGTGTGTCTCTGGTGGTGTGTGTGTCTCTGATGGTGTGTGTCTCTGATGGTGTGTGTGTGTGTGTGTGTGTTGCTGATGGTGTGTGTGTGTCGCTGGTGTTGCGTGTGTGTGTGTGTCACTGGTGGTGTGTGAGTGTTGCTGGTGTTGTATGTGTGTGTGTGTGTGTCACTGGTGGTGTGTGTGTCTCTGATGGTGTGTGTGTGTGTGTGTCACTGGTGGTGTGTGTGTGTGTGTGTGTGTGTCACTGGTGGTGTGTGTGTCTCTGATGGTGTGTGTGTGTGTGTGTCGCTGATGGTGTGTATGTGTCGCTGGTGTTGCGTGTGTGTGTGTGTGTCACTGGTGGTGTGTGTGTGTTGCTGGTGTTGCGTGTGTGTGTGTGTCACTGGTGGTGTGTGTGTGTGTGTGTGTGTCACTGGTGGTGTGTGTGTGTTGCTGGTGTTGTGTGTGTGTGTGTGTCACTGGTGGTGTGTGTGTGTGTGTGTGTCACTGGTGGTGTGTGTGTGTTGCTGGTGTTGCGTGTGTGTGTGTGTCACTGGTGGTGTGTGTGTGTGTGTGTCACTGGTGGTGTGTGTGTGTTGCTGGTGTTGCATGTGTGTGTGTGTGTCACTGGTGGTATGTGTGTGTGTGTGTGTGTCACTGGTGGTGTGTGTGTCTCTGATGGTGTGTGTGTGTGTGTGTGTGTGTCGCTGGTGTTGCGTGTGTGTGTCGCTGGTGTTGCGTGTGTGTGTGTGTGTCACTGGTGGTGTGTGTGTGTGTGTGTGTGTGTGTGTGTGTGTGTGTGTGTGTGTGTTGCTGGTGTTGTGCTTGTTACTGCTGCACCACTCATGGATGCCACTCCGGTGAGATTGGGAGGAGAACAAAGCTCTCGTTTAGCCGCTCCGTGTGTCTCTCTCCGCGCTCCCTTTCTGTTTGATGTGTGTAACATTGCAGAGATGCACTTTTTCATGCCTGCAAGCCCTGCTACAATATTAATGACGCTCCTAAAGGCTGAAAACCTGACTCACTCTCTCCCTCGCTCCCTCTCTCTCTTCTTCTCCCCATTACTCTCTGTCGTTCTTCTGTCTTTCCTCCTGTATTATGAATTAACTAATTTAACCTACCTATCTATCTATCTATCTATCTATCTATCTATCTATCTATCTATCTATCTATCTATCTATCTATCTATCTATCTCAGGATGACTTCCTGTACAGCGTGTCTATCATCAGCGGGGTGACGTGTCTGATCCTGTGCGTGTTCAAGTTCATGCTGGGCAGAGTGCTCACCAGCCGGGCCCTCCTCACTGACGGTACGTACGTACAGTAACCCCGGAAACCAATCGCCACACCGCTGCACCATGGCAACAACACCAACCTCAGCTTTACCCCCCCAGGACCACACCCACTTGTGCAGCAGAGTGAGAGAGAGGGAGAGGGAGGGGAAGAGGGAGTGGGAGGAGGGGGGGGGGGGGGGGGGAGAGACAGAGGGAGGAGAGTGTAAAACAACAGAAAGAACAGATAGGTTAAAAGTGAGAGTGAGAGGCGGAGAGAACTTTGCAAAAGAGAGTCCGAGAAAGAAAGTGTGTGTGTGTGTGTGTGTGTGTGTGTGTGTGTGTGAGCATAAGTCTGTGTGTGTATGTGTGAGAGAGAGTGAGTATGTGTGTGAGCACAAGTGTGTGTGTGTATGTATGTGAGCATGAGTCTGTGTGTGTGTGTGTGAAAGTGCTGATGTTGGAGCAGGTGCGGGCAGGATGCAGGATGCAGGATGCCCCACTTTCTTGGAGCAGACACGCCCACCACCCGCAGCCTCTGCACCACGGCTCCACCTATCCCCAGGAGTGCTCCCTCACTGCCAGCCAATCGCAGGCCTCCTTGCACCGCGCTCAGCCAATGACGCTGCTCATCGACTGCCTTTGATGTCCTTGGGTGTTGACTAGAGCAGCTGTCCTGGGCCTATGTTGCCTGTGGCTCAGCAAAGTTTGGTCTCACACTGAAGCCTTCTGCTGTTTTTCCCTATGTACATAGAAAGGGCTCTGGTGTTGTGTCCCTCTGAAGACACCGTAGCCAAGTCACTCCAAGCCCAGGGGTGGGGCCACTGGGTGTTGCCAGTAGCAACCAACAGAGGCAGGGGATGGTTGCCTGGGTGACCCCAAACCCTGCAGCTCAAATTGCTCCCAGCACACAAGGACTGAAACATTGAGAGGCATACCGTCCAGTGTAGTGTTTATAAAGAATGCCTTAGCCAAAACACAAGGGTCCTCAGATCAGTGTATAAGACCTCATGCCAAACTAGTTATCTGAGAGATGACCAGACTCATGATGGAGACTTCATGACATGCTGCTTCATAATCACGAGTCTCCTTGTTCACGAGTGTCCTTCACGACGAGAATCTTCATTTCTTGTCTCTTGCTGCTTGTTAACGACGAGTCTGTTGCTGAATTTTAATGAATTTAAGTCTTCTACATTCAGGTCTTTCACCTTACATTTGACTCATTCCCCTCTTTCCCTCTGTTGTGGTCAGGGGTGTATTGATTGGGTGAGGCACTGCATCACCAGACACAAAGTCAGCGGCTTCAGCCCTACAAACACTCTGTAGCCATTTGTCCGTTGTGGGTTGGACTTATATTTCCCTCATCGAGTGTAAACACTCCATCCACGATGTGTTTACAGCTTTGAGAACAACGCAAAACAACAGTAGCAGTGTGAACAGAAACTAATATGTCTGTCTCTCTGTCTGTCTGTCTGTCTGCTCTGCTCTGCTCTGCTCTGCTCTTGTCCTGTCCTATCCTTCTGTGTGCAGGCTTCAACTCTCTGGTAGGCGGCATCATGGGCTTCTCCATCCTGATCAGTGCAGAGGTGTTTAAACACGACCCGGAGGTCTGGTACCTGGACGGAACAATAGGCCTCCTCATCGGCCTCATCATCCTGGCCTACGGAGTCAAGTGAGTCGGGTCCTTAGAGGGCCTTCAACGAGTAACTGCACCCTTAACCAGTAACACTTGACACTTAAGAAAAAGCTTCTAAAATGGGGGCCTCGAGGGGAGAGGGGAGGTGGGAAGCTTGGTTTACCCACCTCTGATAACCTCTGATCACTCCTTGTTTGGGTCTCCACTATGACATGTCTGGGTACTCAAAATACACAGTGTCGTCATGAATTCTCTCTGTGGCACAATTGAAGATGTAGAGGGCGCAGGGAGGTGTACATTTAGGCCTTAAATTACTTTAAAGGTGACTTTGGTTGACATTAACACCATGATTGGTGTGTATGTCCACGCATCAGCCCTATCCCCAGCACTTTAAAAACATATCCCAGGGTGCAATTGCTCTTTAAGGCCCTCTAGGTGACTCATGCTACTCATGCCACTCTGCAGACATCAGGGTCCATAGATGAATGCGGAAAAATCCAGAAATCTACATAGGATGGTCAAACAGCCATGTCAAGTACATCAAGTGAATCTTTAATTCAGTTCAATTCAATCGAATTGAATTCAGTTTATACTTTTAAAACAGCATGGAAATAATGTTCACAACAGAAAAATAAGGAAAAAGACTTTTTTGTTGTCTTTGTGTTGACTTGGTTATGCATGCACCAAAACTTAACTCCTTTGCTATTGTTATAGTAACAGTTAAAATATACAGTCTGTTTACTGTAGGTGAAACAGAATTTGAGTTAAGCTGTTTCCAAAATGTGAGTCATTCTTCATCAGTTGCATGCTAACTGTTGTTATCCAATTAAGTGATTTATGCTAAGCTTACAGCTGCTAAAGTGCTACTGCCAGACCTCGAGATCGGCTAAATGGGTTAAAAAATTGTAGAACTTAATTGTTTAACTTTAAGGGAGTTGTATCAGCCTATTTCCCAAAAAAGTGGATTGTTTCTTTAATGTCTGACAAAATCAGTGGTACATGGGACAATATTAGATATTAACACTTAGCAAGGAGCAGGCACTGCTAACCTTTACTTTCAGTCATTTCTACATTTCTTTCACATTCTTGACTTTTTCCCCCTTTTATATTCGTAATCCCTCTGGCAGAAGAGTGAAGGTTTTTGCTCCTCCATGTGTTGACATCTTCTAACCTTTTCTCCTGAATCCCCCCTCTCTCACCTAGGCTGCTGGTTGACATGGTACCCCGCATCAGACAGACGAGGCACTACGAGAGGTTTGAGTGACAGTCGTCCACGGCAACGGGACGGGGGGACACAGGGGAGCCTGGTTTGGAAGGGGCTGAATGACCTCATCAGTGTCCCCTCTGCATTCTGTAGCAGCACGCATCTGATATTAAAGACACTCCAAAATCCAGTCACTCACACACACACACACACACACACACACACACACACACACACACACACACACACACACACACACACACACACATCGATACTGACCTTCATATGCCAGTGACATTTTAGTATTTTTCAGCCAGCCCTTTGTCACTGTTGCATCACCACCCCCCCACCCCCCCAGACCCCCAGACCCCCACCCCCCTCTATACTGTGCACCACAACCCCACCCACCCCCCCGTGTCCCTGAGGCTCTGCTTTGTAAATAATCCACATGAGAGCAGAGGGGAGCGGAAGAGAGAGCAAAGCATTGTGGGTAATCAGTCCCCGGCTGGAGGACGAGTGCCGCAGGATTGCCCTTGGGAGACGGCGCGACTGTTCCACTCCGTTCGCTCGTTGCCTCGCATGATGATTGACAGAACCAGCTCTCCCTCCCGAGTTCTGGACAGGAACTGTGTACTGACGGATCCTCATTGAGGACTTTTGTGTGTTTGTCTGTCTGTTTGTTTTTAGTATTTTCTCTGTCTGTTTTCTCTTCTTCCCTTCACCCTGTTCCTGCAGCCTCTCTGCAGTCTGCTGCAATTTCCTCCTCCTTTCTCCTGGTAAGATTTTTCTCAAAATCCTGTTATCCTGAGTGTTTTTTTTTGCCAAGAAGGCACAGTGTTGCCTGTAAATGCTTCAGAAGGCTGTGAAATGTGTGTGTACGTTTTTGTCAGGACTCTGTGTGTGTGTGTGTGTGTGTGTGTGTATGTGTGTGTGTGTGTGTTGACAGCCAATCCTGAGAGGTAAATGAGAGGCTGTGAGGGGCCCCTGTTGTGGAAATGAAATTCTCATTTGACAGTGACGGGGCGTAAATCATCTCCGTCGCGTTCCCCAATGTGGGCCGGTCCCTGAGCTGGAGGGGTTTGCAGAACATTAGTGAACAAGGCACCGGCTTCCAAGAATAGACCTGACTCCGTCTTAACCACTGCAGAGAATACAGGGCAAAAAAGAAAAAAACAAAACGTACTGCATGAACCCAAATACCTTAGCCTGCTCTAACAAGGAAATGAGATGCGAGGAGACTATTAGCTACAGTATACCCCCTAAAGAGAGCTATACCCTTTAAACAGATAAGGCCTCTACATTTACAACCAAGATTGGCTGGTGGCTGAATGATGGTTTGTCAGTCACCTCATTGTGAATCTGAAGGGAAAGATACAGGGATCATCACACACTGGGGATATGATGGTGGGACTGCAGAGACTGAATCTTAAAGGAGCACAGCACCAGTCAAAGCCCTTGTCACAAGCCTTTGACTAATGTTACACAGCACAGCAATGTAGGCCATGCACCAACCTTACACCACAGGGTGACTGGTCAGCAGTGTTTTTCCATAACAGCATAAACGTCAACCATCATGCCACAATGTTGTTTGTTATGGCAACATGAGCATAGACATTAATTAACGAGGTATGTTCATGTAAAGATCTGTCCTTGCCAAAGGAGCCCTGTGCCAGCTGCCTTGTTATGGGAACCACACTGATATAAGTTTAGCTTGAGCACAACTTTATACACCAAAAAAAGCACAACTACTAGAGGGCACACTGGTGACTCAGTGAGTCAGGTTTAAGGGTAAACACCTGGAGGGTATTCTAAGAAGATGGTTTAGTCAAAGATGGTAGATATTCACAAGATACTTCATGGTAGTTCATGTATATGGGAGCAAAGTGGGAACAGTTCCGGGCTACATGCAGGGGCGTGTCGTTATTGTTTGACTGACGTTTCTACGCCTTGTGGTTGGTCCTTGCACAAGGGAGGTGGGTACCAATCCCCAGACTGCATAAACGGAGATTTGTGCCCCCCCCCCCCCCCCCCCCCCCCCACCGTGTGTGATCGCGGTTCCAGGAAGTGGCTCGTCATGATGAATCTTAGCAAATCTACCATCTTTGGTTTAGTGACTAACCCAGATTAAGTAACTGAGAGTGTGTGGTAAATTTACTAATAGAAAAAGCTCATGGCTTCATTCTCCTAGGAAAACAAAGCCACAGGGCTCTTCTTTTAGAAGGTTTACCACTTGCTCAAACTGAACATACCCAGTTTAGTGACTAAACCAGCTTTCTGAATGGTGACTTGACGGGTGCTTGTCCGCCATCCTGCCCATAAAGGCAGTTAGCTAAAGGGATGCATCTGGATCTCTTCTGGTCCTGAGGAGACACAGCCCTTCCGCTATCGGTCTGAAACACAGATGCTCTCTCTTGAACGTTGTTTGAATCAGTGTTTTTGTTTTTGTAAAAGGACTGCCGCAGGAAATGAGGCTGCTCTGTAAGCTTCCTCTGTAAATACACCATTTCACACAATAAACAAGTTCAGGGTCGTGCTTTTCAGTATATTTACACACAGACTTAAACAGGCTCACGGACACATACACACAGGCACTCACATCCTGCACAAAGGGACCACCTAACAGTGAGCACCCTGGGGGATATTCTAAGAACATGGATAAACACCAAGTCTACCCCTAATAGAGGAGCCCAGAGGGTTTGTTTTTGCAGGGATAATGAGGTCATGGCCCTCTTAATGTAGAAGGTTTGACACTAACTTTGTATTTAACGTAAGCAGACCTGCGGCTCAGTTTCATTCTTGGAATAAAACACCTGGCCTGATCCAGGACCAGTCCCAGCCGCAGGTGATTTAGGTTTCGGCTGAGGACGTACCTGCATTTAACACCTGGGGCCGAGTACACATACATACAGGTATTCCTGTTTGTTTCCTCTTGCTTCCTGAGGGAGGATGTGTTGTGTTGCGTTGTGTGACGCAGCCCCCATCACACCTGTCTGTTGTGCTGTGTGTGACGTAGCCTCCACCTTCTGGTAGCTGTAGTGAAGCACAGTGTGTCTGATGGTAGAAGCACACCGAGTGACCGATCAGTGGCACAAGACTCAGTGTAAGCCTTAATGACATGCCTAAATACACACACAGACACCCACACAGTACATATACACATACACATTTACACACAAGCACATACCCATACATACTTACTCGTACATATTTGCAAACACATGCATACATACAGTACATACGTACACAAACATATTTGCGCACACACACACATACTTGTACACAATACATACATTAACACAAAGGTACAGATATTTTTTTCTTTCCGCCTATAGTTCTGAGTGATGTGACTTTAACTGAAGTATTACCTTAGACTGTAGCAATCCAGGGTCATTTGTTTTGGCTCATGGTGGTGTGATGTTTCAAATGTGGGTGGTAGTCATTCAAGAGTGTTTCTTTATTTTTATTTTTTTTACTCTGAGCCAATCATATTCCGCTCTTATAGAATTAGAACTGTGATTGTAGGCAGGTAGCATTCACTGTAAAAAATGTAAGTCTGAAATGTTATATTGTATTTACAAAGTGCGTTTTTCTTGGCACAAGTGCATCGCTGTACTTAAGATGATGACTAATTTATTGAAGAGAAATATAGGATTTTTTTTTTTCATTATATATATATATATTTTGTTGTTGAATGAAATTTCCTCATGAAGGACATTTTTTCAGAGGTCTCGTTTACAATAAACTAAAACAGACATGAATGATTCCTCTCTCCTGGTGCAGATGCTGTGATATAGCTTGAGAAAAAAAAAATGCTCCCGGCCCTCCTGCACTCTTTCCTCGATTCACCTTTTCTTTGGATGATTGTTGCAGCATTCACGCCTCTCTCTCTCTCTCTCTCCCTCCTTCTCTCAGTCAAACTGATGCTGTGGGAGACAGGGCAGGCGGGCCTGTGCATGTATAAAAGAGTGCCAGCAGCTTTTAGAGTAGACTTTAGCTTTTACACACACACACGCAGCAATTTGTGCCACACACACGCAGCCAATCGGCGCAGCGGTGCACCGGAACTGACCTGAGTGTGAGCCGGGCCAGATGTTGGACTGGGGTCCGGTTCTCCCAGTGAGGGAACAAGCACAGCTGGTTCTGCCTAGAACATGTTCTCTATATCGGCCAACAGGCCAGGATGTGTGTGAAACATGACCATGTACTGAATGTATATGTTGCAAATGATCTGATGTAGTGCACACATGTATATTCATAGAGATCACGCGTGACAGGCCTCTCTTGTCACAGAGAAAAGAAGGTTTATTGAAAAATAAAGATATATCCTGATTATTCATCAAAACAGACAAAACATGTGTTGTGATTTTTCTTTCCATTGTTCCTTTTTTTTAAATGTTTTTGCATTGTCAAAAAACTAACAAAATGAAATCCCTCTTCCACAGCAGACAAAAGAGCAACATAAAACACCCTTCCAAAAGCTTGCATGTTAGCGTGGGACGGAAAAGAGACTCTGGGCTCTGGACGTGATGCCCCTCTCTTTTCAAAGAGGCGCGATCACATCTAGACCCCTAACCCTAAAACAAAGTCCACTCCAGCCGAGCTTGTATACTATTTTCCACCTATCCAGGCATCATTAAAACCAAATATGTTCCCACAGAGCACGATATCTCTTGATACTGGCCTCGTAAATCTAGTATACACTCTTAACACTCAAACACCCGGGTGTTTGTCAAACTGATTTCTCACACGCGCGCGCGCACACACATACACACACACACTCACACACATACACCGAACACCCAAAAGCAGCAACAAATCAAAGAAATCTCGTCAGATGTGTGGCAAGCTGCTAAAAACAAAGGCCAGAATAAATAGGTGACGTCGCTACCACTGAAAGCTGTGCCAGGTGATTAGCGTGATGCTCCAGGTACACATAGCTGACTCTAAGGCTAACTAAAGACTAGCTCCTTCACGAGAGTGCTAACATTACCTTAGACACTTAGATCCTACATCCGTTGCCTATGGACACCACCATGTTCAGCAGAGACAATATATTAATTAACAAACAAATCTGTGAAAAACAAAACATAGAAACAAACAAATACCAAAACCCATCACCTTGTAAGGTGGAGCTCACGCCAGATAAGCTGTGTCTATCAGAACCGTGCCCAGCTGTGGTTCCAGTTCTTGATATGAAATGAGGGAGGCCTCTAAACTGCGCTGAGGTGTGATTGATCGCACTGATCATACTTTTTTCGTCTCGTTTTATGAAACTCCTCCATAAATACTTTAGACTGATGTGAACAATTATTCTGTAACTAATAGCCCCATAATGCATCAGGT
>CM050220.1:25043423-25053423 GCA_027475355.1 Coilia nasus | reverse complement strand
CCTGCTGTAGTCCAGTATCTGTGAGTTCTGTTGACCCGTGGCTGGGTTGGTCAGAACCTTGGCTGGCCCACAGCATGCTGTGTTGCTCTGGTCCACCATGTTGAGTCGATCCACACACTTGTGCCAGCTGTACATGTTTTGCATGTGTCAATACGCCTGTGGCCTACAACACTTCTGCCCACAAGGTTAAAGGATGGTCTTACATTGTCTGGTTGTAGGAGTGTGTGTAAATGTGTGTGTGTGCCCATGTGTCTAAGTGTGTATATACTGTAAAAGTCATCAGGACAAGGTGGTGTGGTGGTGTTTCGTATTTGCATGAGGTTCACCCAAGTGTCATATGTACACACGTGTGTGTGTGTGTGTGTGTGTATGTATGTATGTGCTATATGTGTGTGTGTGTGTGCGGGCTATAAGCAGTTCTGGCACAGCGCCACTTGGCCCTTCATGTAGTCCCTGCAGGGGCAGACGCGCTTGAGGGAGGCGTGGGCGCCCGCGCAGCTGAACAGCAGCAGGTCGGACTGGAAGACGCAGTGCTTGCGCGCCTCGTTGAACGCCGGCACCACCGTGTCCCCCGACGACTCCACCGTCTGACAGTCCACACCAAACCTGCCGGAGACGGACAGAGAGGGAGAGGAGGAGAGGAGGAGGGGAGGGTGGAGAGACGGACAGAGAGAAAGGGAGAGGAGGAGAGGAGGGTGGAGAGACAGACAGAGAGAAAGGGAGAGGAGGAGAGGAGGGCGAAGAGACAGACAGAGAGGGAGAAGAGGAGAGGAGGGCGGAGAGACAGACAGAGAGAAAGGGAGAGGAGGAGAGGAGGGTGGAGAGATTGGGGGGATAGGAGGGAGAAATGGAGCAAGAACAAGAGAAGAATGGGTAGGGAGGGGAAAGAGGGAACGAGAGACACAGACAGAGAGAGCGAGGGAGAAGATAGAGTGATGGAATGAGAGTGACAAAAAGATTAGAAGGGCAGAGACAGATGGGAGGACAGGGAGGAGTCAGATTGAAAGATGACAGAAAGAGCAATAAAAAGAGGGAGAGAAAGACAGGAGGGGATAATAAAAATGGAAGAAATGAAGAAAAAGAAGGAACAGAGAGAGGGAGGGAGGGAGGAGGAAAGACAGATGAAGTGAGAACAGGAGAAAGGATGGAGGGAGAGAAAAGAAGGAGACATGTGGAGGGAGGGAGGGGAGAGGGAGAGGCAAAGAATATGTGGAGTGAGTGAGACGGGGGGAGGGGGGAGAGGAGCATGACAGGAGGAGATTCGGGGGGGGGGGGGGGGGTTGGTATGAGGAGGGGTTGTGGAGGGGAGGATGGAGAGATAAAACAGAGAAAGAGACAGAAAGGGAGAGGAGCCAGAGGAGAACACAGGAGGATGGGGTGATGAAAAAAGAGAGGGAGAGGAAGAAACAGGAGGGGGACAGACGGAGCACAAACAAGACGAGGGAAACAGCGGGAAGGAAAGGTTTAGAGGGGAAGTATATGTTAGAGAGAGAGAGAGAGAGAGAGAGAGAGAGATGAAGACGGAGAGACAGAGAGAGAAAGAGAGAGAGAAAGAGATAGAGAGAGAGTGATGAAGGTGGAGATAGACAGAGAAAGAGAGAGAGACAGAGATTGAGAGAGATTGAGAGAGCGAGAGATAAAGATGGCAAGAGAGAGAGCGATAGATGAAGAGGGAGAGCGGGCGTGTGTGTGAGAGAGATACACAGTGAGGAAAGTTGTGGAAAAAAAAAATGTGGAAAAAAAGGACAGTGCCAGCAAGGACGAAAGAGAAAAGATAGATAATGAAGGGGACGGATGAAGGTGAAGAAGTGAGAGAATGCAGAGAAAGGCAAGAGAAAGAGAGAGAGACTGTCATTGAATGATGAAAAGAAATCCACAGTCGATCCAGAGTTCCAATTGTTCAAACTTAACTTTCACAATTGTTTGCTGCGCCACAATTGCCTAAACAAACTCTCAATAAGCCTAGTGCACTTAAGCTAAATCACATCAGAAAGACAGAAAAGAGAGAGAGAGAGAGAGGGGGGAGAGAGAGAGAGAAAGAGAGAGAGAGAAAGAGAGAGCAAGAGAGAGTGAGTGAGAGAGAGAGCGAGAGAGAGTGAAAGAGAGAGAGAGAGAAAGAGAGAGTGAGAAAGAGAGAGCGAGAGAGAGAGAGAGCGAGAGAGTGAGTGAGAGAGAGAGAGAGAGCGAGAGAGAGAGCGAGAAAGAGTGAGAGAGCAAGAGAGACAGAGCGAGAAAGAGAGAGAGAAAGAGAGAGAGAGAGAGAGAGAGAGAGAGAGAGAGAGAGAGAGAGAGAGAGAGAGAGAGAGGGGCGACTCCAGGGGAGAGACAAAGAGTCGAGTGTTGGAGTCGCGCTGTGCACATCTTAGGGCTGCCTAACTGGATTTGTGTAGCGCGGGCAGTGCGTAGGAGCGCTGCTCCGTGAGCTTGTTTTGACGACTGATAAATTAGCTTAGCGCCACACAGGTGCAGCGTAACTCGATTTCCAGTCAGCGCCACTTTGGCACGCCTGCCAGGCTGCCTGGAATTTGGCAGCGCCTGATTGACACCTTGTGGCTGCACTGGAGAATGGCAGCGTGAATGAGGCACTCCTGCTTTTCAACACAAGGGGGCAGTATTACCACAAGTGGTGGACCATGACAGACGATGCTGCCATCAGGTGGACACACTGAGGGTGACACACTGGTTTAAATCTACTATGTTTTCAGACCTCTGTCTAACTGGATGTTTGTCTGGCTTTATGTACAGACACCAATTAACATAAATAGTCAAGTATGTGTCTGTGTGTGCATGCGTGTGTGAGTGTACATAGTGTAATGTGTATCGCTAAATTGTACAGTTCTGTGCATGTATGTACTGTATCTGTACGTAAGTGTAGGTAGTGAGTCTGTGCGCTATGTGTGTATTTGTGTGTGTATGTAGTGTGTGTATGTAGTGTGTGTATGTAGTGAGTAATTGTGTATGTAGTTTGTTTGTGTGTGTGTGTGTGTATGTACTTAGTAAGTGTGTGTGTGTGTGTATGTACTAAGAGTGTCTGTGTGTGTTTGTGTGTGTGTGTGTGTGCATACGTGTGTGCGTGTGTGTGTCTCACCTGGCCAGGTCCTTGTCCTTGTTGAGGTGCTGAAAGAAGGAGGGCTCGCAGATGAGCTGCTCCTCCTGGCACACCTGCTTGCAGGACCGGCCCGGCTCCGCCAGCTTCACCCGCATGGCAGCCAGGGGCGGCCACATCACCTGCCCGTGGCAGAAGTCCTGGGGGGGGGGAGGGGGAGGAGACACACAATCACAGAACATTCATTAGCCCGTGTGTACAGGGGACATATCACAGACCTGTGCCTGGGGGGTACTACTAACACATTCTTCATGGGAGTTCGGTTGGGGACTAAGAGCTGTCATTCGCCTCTGCTCTGAGATGTTAAAGAACAAAGGACAACTTCAGAGCCCAAGGCATCTAGTACTCAGGCTTGCCAATTCCACTTATTATAAGCGACTTTTGAGCTTGTGTTTTTATGAAGTCGCTCTAGTCTAAATCATAAAAAGTCGAGGGTATAGAATCTGGCACACACCCACGCCGCTCTGGCAAAGATGACAGATGGGAAAAGCTCCTCCCATCTGTCATCCCAGGCTATACAGTATGCCCTGTCAGAACCCAACACCACTATAATCAGCCAATCGGCATCGACTTGCCTGACGTGACCTCCCTCGAAATGTAACCAGCATTTACGAGCGGAAAGTCTACACACATCACTGCAGTGCACACACCATGCCTGCTCATTACCTAGTGGCATTTAAATGTCACACACTGCACTGTACCCTACTGTCTAAGCATTAAGTGTCCCCACTAGCCATTTCAGGTCTGTCTGGGACATTTTACTGTTTGTTGCATTTCTTTATTGTTGATCATGAGCTTGTTTTGGGCTTGAATCCCTGTCGCTTATTTTTGTTGCGAGATCTGGCAACCCTGCTAGAAATTGCTGATGCAGGAGTATGAAACAATGGCATCTCAATTTTAAATGGCAGAAATCTCCCCATACAGGTAAGTTAAAAAAAAAAAACCTGTATGTGTCTCTGAAAGTGACTCAGTGTGTGTGTGTGTGTGTGTGTGTGTGTGTGTGTGTGTGTGTGTGTGTGTGTGTGTGTGTGTGTGTGTGTGTGTGTGTGTGTGTGTGTGTCTCCCATAACGCCTGTTTAGCCTGCCTAACAAGGCCTGCTAAAGGCCTGTTTGTGTTTGCTGTTGTTCTGTGCGGTGGTTAGGCCATTTGGTTTATTGTATAGCCCAGCTGCCACTTAGCGCTCCAGCTCAATTTGAGAGGCAACAACAGCGAGCAACAAGAGCCTGTGACTGAGAGAGAGAGAGAGAGAGAGAGAGAGAGAGAGAGAGAGAGAGAGAGAGAGAGAGAGAAGAGAGAGAGAGAGAGAGAGAGAGAGAGAGAGAGAGATACAGAGAGAGAGAGAGAGAGAGAGAGAGAGAGAGAGAGAGAGAGAGAGAGAGGAGAGAGAGAGAGAGAGAGAGAGAATGAAGATGTCTTCAGGGGGAGTGACGCACCGGTGAACAGACAGGCAGAAAAAAGCACAAAACTAATCAAGTGGCGAAAATACAAACAACAGAGAATAAAAGAAAAAGAAAAAGACAGCTGGCTGGTCAGACAATGAGAGAGAGAGAGAGTTAGAGTAAAGATGGGAAAGGCTGGGTGGGCTGATTGAAATGAATAAAAAAACAGCAGAGAGGATGGCTGAGCAGACAATAGAGAAGAATGTTTTCAGAAACAGAATCAGAGCGGCATGGAGCGGAATAAACAGCATGTGGAGGGGCTGGAATGAATGAAAATGTAAAATGAGAATCTGAACAGAATAAATTAGTGGAATGACAAGGAGATAGAACAGAATGAAACTGTACAATCTAAATGGAATGCACAAGAATAATGTGGAAAGGATCCAGTGGAATTAAGTAGTAAAATTTGAATAGAATAACTATGTAAAATGTAGAGGAGAGGGAGGGAAATTAAACTGTAGAATCTCAATGGAATAAACAAGTAGAATGTGGAGGCGATGACAGAATAAAATGGTAGAAACTTAACAGAATAAAAAAAGTGAAATGTGGAAGGAATGGAATGGATCAAAACCGTAAAATATGAATGGAATACACAAGTCGAATGTAAAAAACTGCTGGAATGGAATGAACCTAGAATCTGTATGAAACAAATGAATGTGAAGGGAATGGAATAGAAGTCCACAGTCAACTGAGGCATGAGGTACTGAATAGCATCAGCAGCAGACAGCAACACAGCCAGTCGTCAGACAGCACTGTCAGCCACACACACAGACACACACCATCTCTTTCTGGTGGTGACAGCTGGCCTGTGTGTGTGTGTGTGTGCGTGTGTGTGTGTGCGTGTGTGTGTAGGCCCAGTGACAGCTCTCAAAAGACTGATCTTAGTGGAGGAAACACAGACAGAGGTGTCATAACTCCTATTGGAGATGTCTGGGCTTAGATCATCCTTCAGATGGACCTCACACACACTGTCAACAAGCACAGCGCAGCAGAGGAGGCAGGGGCTGGGTAGAGGCAGGAAGCAAAATATGATGTGAGAGAGATGGAAAGAGGCACAGATGAATGGGTAGATGGACAGCCTGTTCAAACTGGCTTTGTTTTATTGCCCAGAGATGCAAATGGACTTTTCAGCATTGTATACCTTTAAACAGTAATCCATTAAGAGAGTTTAGGTGGCCTAATGTAAGGAGACGAAGGTGGCCTGATGTATACCTCAGCGCTATAGATTTAAATAGTTGCTAGCTAGCTGCAGACAGCGCTAAATATAGAGTGTGCTCTTAGGCGGGTGAGAAAAGAGAGATTAGGCAGGGATTGGAATTTCAATAACGGGATTAGGCTCAAATGGCACCATGGAACCCTGCCTGACAACACAAAACAACAAAGACCATCTGGGAGTGTAGTGTGTGAGAGTGTGTGTGTGAAAGAGTGTGTGTGAGTGAGTGTGTGTGTATGTGTGTGTGAGTGAGTGTGTGAGTGTGTGTGTATGTGTATATGTGTGTGTCTGTGTCTGTGTTTGTGTGTGTGTGTGTGTGTGTGTGTGTGTGTGTGTGTGTGTGTGTGTGTGTATGTGTGTATGTATGTGTGTGTGTGTTTGTGAGAGAGAGTGTGTGTGTGTACTTGTGTATGTGTACGCAACCTATTCTGCACTGCAAGATTTTCTGCAGGAGCTGTCAGGGCTAATATGTCACTTCCTGTCCCCAGAGAGCGGGCTTCCTGTTTAACTGTGTGGAGGGGGCGTATGAAGGTCTCTGAAGTGTCTTCTGCACAGCACGTCTGCTTTCTGCAGAGTCACTATAGACTAGATGCACAAACGAGCCCTTACAGTGAGACAGACTGCTGCAGAGGGGGTGGGTAAGTGCCCATAAAGCCACACAAACAAAACATACACAACAACAACAACAACAATAATAAAACCACACAAAATAAGAATAAAGCACTGCGCATCCCTGTGCCTGTCAGTGCAGAACACAATGTATTCATGAGTCAACACCATACTTGGAGCAGGGCATTGTACAGGGCCCTTTGGAATGGATGCTTTTTTTTGCTGATGCAAACTGCAAGCAAAGGCCAAAAACAAAAACATAACCACTGCACAGCAGTCTTATACCTGTCTACCTGTCCGTCTAAAGGCCAAAAACACAGCCAGCTACTGCATAGTAGTCTTGTCTGTCTTATACCTGTCTACCTGTCTGTCTAAAGGCCAAAAACACAGCCAGCTACTGCATAGTAGTCTTATACCTGTCTACCTGTCTGTCTAAAGGCCAAAAACACAGCCAGCTACTGCACAGCAGTCTTGTACGCTTCTATACTAGAGATGGACAAGTCTGAGTGGACTAGGGGTGCTACGGTTTCGGATTGTATTCGAATCCGTTCGGTTCGTTTAGCACGGTTCGGTTCATTCTGTAGATCGGATCGGATTTCGGATACGCGAGATATTAAACTTGCGTTTTTAATAGAAAGTCATTGCTTATGCATTCTGTGTAGCGTACGACGCGCAAGGGGGTTTAGGACCCGGGGGAATGGTTTCTCTTCAGTACCGCCTTCAAAGATGCAAGAGCCAATGAGAATTTTCCCGAGCTTGCCTTCAACCTATCAGCGCTCCGACACAGACGCTGGGGAAGAGACACGTGTATACGAGACAAACTTTTGAGCGCAGAAAACATGGCAAGTGTAGGAGAAGACACGAGACCCACGTTTGAAGAGGCACCATCGTCTCTGAAAGCCGCGGTGTGGGAACATTTTGGTTTCAGCGTAGAATATGATGACCAAGGAAACAAGACGGTAAACAAGCAACGCACGATCTGCAAACACTGCTCCGCATTGTTCTTGTATTCATCAGGCTCCACTTCAAACATGGCAGCACACTTACGCCGCAACCACCCAACTATAAATATAAACGGAGCAAAACGTAAGGATACTTCCTCTTCAACCAAAATACAGACAACTATTGCAACAGCCTTCCAACAGCAGTACTCGGTCAATTCAGTTGGACATGTGTTGGATCCATATTCCAAGTGTTCCACGTTTATAATAAAACTCTTTTGATTTCATCAGTGCCTTGTATTTCAATTTTTTATACTTAATGGTGCACCATGTTTTCAAATAGATAGAGCAAAGAACCTACTGTTTGTTAGAGCACAGACAATTTAACTGATATTTTCCCAACTGTGTGGTGTACAGCCTGCCAGAAGGGGGTGCGTGAGTCATGGCAGATGTATGACCCTTCCAGTATAGTATTTTATTTACTATAGTGAACGTGTTTGAGCACAGCACATGTTTATTAACACTGTAGTAAAAACACATGTATATGCCCTTGCTCTTTTCACTTTGCACACCCCCAGTGGTGCACACACCACAGTTTGGAAAACCCTGCTGCATCCGAACCGTATCCGAAACCGTGGCCCACAAATCGTGGACTGAACCGAACCGTGGACACACTGATCCGTTGCACCCCTAGAGTGGACCACCTGTGCATTCCTGTACATCAGGTGTACTCTGCACGGGAGTGTGTGTGTGTGTGTGTGTGTGTGTGTGTGTGTGTGTGTGTGTGTGTGTGTGTGTATGTGTGTAACAGTAGAGGTGTGCATACCTGCTTCTCGATGAGGGCGTTGACCCGCTGAAGCATACCTTCACAGGTGAACTCATAGGGCAGATAGGGCTCGATCTGTGGGAGACGGGAGGAAAGGCATCACATGTTAGAGGTAAGCACAGGCAGCATGCGCCCGCATTTGATTTCCATCAGCAAAGGGCACAGAATGCCACATATTTTCTTCCCATAGCTATTCATAGCACCACACGATGTCAGCATTACATGGATTGTGTGTGTGTGTGTGTGTGTGTGTGTGTGTGGTTATCTTTTTAAAAAGCTGGGGTGTCAGAGGGTGTAATCATCACTAACTGTAAAATGCTCACTGAATGTTCAGGGCAGTATGTGTGTGTGTGTGTGTGTGTGTGTGTGTGTGTGTGTGTGTGTGTGTGTGTTTGTGTGTGTTATTTGCCTGTATGTATGTCTGTGTTATCGGTGTGGGCATATTACCAACTCCACCTGAGGAAAAAAAGTCATCCTGAATCACCCTTAAGTGAGCACACTCGAGAGAAGCCCATTAAACAACAGGTACAGTGAGGGCCTAAGAGTCTGTGTGTGTGTGCATGTGTGTGTGTGTGTGTGTGTGTGTGTGTGCGTGTGTGTGTGTGTGTGTGTGCGTGTGTCAGTGAGTCAAGGGAATGCACGCCCTGGCAGCCATCGTTCAGCCATCCCTCATCGCGAGCGGCTCCCTCCTGTCACCAGAGACGTGGGGGACAAGGGCGCTCTTTGTGCCGCCCCGCGCTACTGCACCAGCCCCAGGCCTGCCGCCAGGCCCGCTTACACACTCCACACACTCCACACACAGCACACCGCAGCCCAGCCCAGCGCAGCGCAGCACACAATTTAGATCACCACTGATTGGGACGAGATGGTGTACGGCTGCAAACACACACACACACACACACACACACACACACACACACACACACACACACACTGAACCTTTGTTCACACAAACACACACACCCAGCACACCAAAACTGTTGCATGCATGCACACAAGCGTGCATGCACACCCGCATGCAAAACAGGCCTTGACTGAGCATACACAAACACACACACACACGCATGCACGCACAAACACACACACACACAAACACACACACACACACAAGGGCCCGGGCTGTTGTCTGAGCACAGCATCCAGGGAGAGTTTAAGATCTGTAATCCCTTCTCTCATCAACTAAGCCTTTGTGTGCAGAACAGTGTCCCCCACAACACACACACACACACACACGCTCACACATGCACACACGCGCGCCCCAATGCACCAGGGCCTCAAGGGAGCTACCCTGGGCCTCAAATCAACTATTCTCCATTATACTGCACACACACACATACACACACCCCACTACACTAGTTCATTCTCTCTCTTTCTCTCTCACACACACCAATACACTAACATACACACACATTCCTGTACATTTACTCACACACACTTCTCTAAACACATACTGTCTATATCTCTCTAACACACACACACACACACCGATACACTAACGCTCTCTCTCACACACACACAAACACACGTACACACACACACACACACAAACAACAGCAGCCATGATTTGTAGGGCTGCTCCAAGCACTGTGCTCTTCTGTAACTCTGTCTAGGCCTCCACTTGGCCTCAATGACAGCACTTATTAATCAGACAAAAAGAGATGTTTCGATTGTGTGTGTGTGTGTGTGTGAGTGAATGAATGATTAAGAGAGAGAGAGAGAGAGAGAGAGAGAGAGAGAGAGAGAGAGAGAGAGAGAGAGAGCGAGAGAGCGAGAGAGAGAGCGAGAGAGCGAGAGAGCATGAGTGAAAGTGAAAGGACTATGATGAAGTTCATGTTAAATATAGACATAAATGTCAATGTGAAATG
>CM050220.1:25030923-25038423 GCA_027475355.1 Coilia nasus | reverse complement strand
CTGACTGGAGCCACTGGGATTGCTGGATGGGCATGAGAATGGGACTAGAACCCTTCTCTCTCTCCCTTGAATACTGTAGCACTGACTGGAGCCACTGGGATGGCTGACTGGACATGAGAATGGGACTGGAACCCTTCTCTCTCTCCCTTGAATACTGCAGCGCCGACTGGAGCCACTGGGATGAATGGAGACAGAGGGAGCGATAAACATTTCTCAAGTCCCGGATTTTATTGCCTACATGTGTACAGACTAACAAGGCCAGTAGGAGCTGTCCCGCTACTCAAAACAACAAACTACCACAGCTAAAAAAAATGTAAATGTAAAAAGTTAATAAAGGAACCCTCACTCACTTGTTAAAATCATTAGCACTATTTACAATAAACCTACTCTAAATTGTTCTCCTCAGCTCTATAAAAACTTTATGAACATCTTAGAACCCTGATCAAAAACCACAATTGCTACCCTATCTAATCCCCTAATTATTACCACCCTGACACCGCCCCCAATCAAAACCCATCACAAACTGATTGACACTTTGGCATATTCTAGAACACACAGGGGGAAGCGGGAAACAACATTTGCGCCCAGGCACACACACACACACACACACACACACACACACACACAGAGGGAGAATACAGGGGAGCACAGGGGACAGTCTGTTAAAAGGTGGGCAGTCTCGGCGCTACAATACTTTGGGGATGAAAACGTGACAAGAACGTTTCTTCTCTCTCTGCTGTGGCTACTGTGGGCATGAGAATGTGACTAGAACCTTCTCCTGTCCTGCTCGGTCCTGTCCTGGGCGCCATGGCTACAGAAAACTCACTTCCCTCTCCAGGGGGCCCTGCTTATCAGAGGCCTGGTGATTATGTGCAGAGAGAGTGCAGCGATAGTGACCCACAGTGATAAGACACCTGAGGGTACGCATGAATGTGTGAGTGTGTGTGTGTGTGTGTGTGTGTGTGTGTGTCTGTTACAAGAAACAGACAGAGCACAGGGGAAAAAGCAGAAAAGACAAAAGCAGAACTAGGGGTGGAAGGAGGAAGAGAAAAAGATGACGGTACAGAGAGGAAAGACAGATGAAAGACAGGAAAAAAAGAGAAAATGAGACAATGCATACACATAGTTCATCTCACACACTTGGACAATTGCAACCACATACATTATGAAAAAAAACACACACACGCACACACACACACACACACACACACACACACACACACACATTTAGCCACAAACTACCCTTGTGCACTCTGTATCTCCATCTATGGTCTCGTGGTGTCTACTTCCTCATTTGCACTGGGATGTAGTGTCAGCTGTTTACACAGCACGCACTTTGGTTTTGCTCTGACCACACTGAATCACTCTACATTTCATGTCCAGTATTTCTATTATTAACGGTACAGCTCATAGACGAACATGAAACGCTGGGAGGAGGCTAACTAGATGTTGATTAGGGTCAACACACACACACACACACACACACACACACACACACACACACACACACACACACACACACACACACACATCATGAGAACTGTCATGAGGAACAGAACACACACACACATACATACACACACACAAGCACAGAGACGACAAGCTAAACTGTGATGAGAATTGCGATGAGAAGTAGATCACACACACACACACACACACACAAACACACACCCAAACACACACAAACACACACACACGCAGTGTGATACAGAACTCTGATGGGAGCAGCACACACTCCCGCGTCTTCTCTGTTAAATGCTGACGCCAGGGCAGTCGAGGCTCTAGTCAAGCCGAACCATCTCAACTCAAGCACATAATGCCTGTCTGGGAGATCAGAGTGTGTGTGTGTGTGTGTGTGTGTGTGTGTGTGTGTGTGTGTGTGTGTGTGTGTGTGTGTGTGTGTGTGTGTGTCTTTTCATGCCTGGTAGCCCTGCTGACAAATGATCTGTAAATGAGCCCATCTCTAAGACAGAGCCGTCACAACATCATACTGTTACAGGCAGGCAAAGAATGGGCCTTGGCACACCATTAATCAGTTATCCGTCTGCATGGCTAGATGTGCGTGTTAGGTACAGTGTTTGTTATGTGGTGTATAAATGTACGAGTGTGTGTGTGTGTGTGTGGACGCTTAGTAATGTGTAAATGTGTATGTGCGTCTTAGGTGGTGTGTGGGTACGTGTGTGTGTTTTTGTGTGTGTGTGTGTTCTGCACTGTGTGCACTGCATAGGAATGGATTAATTCCTGATGCATTTTATACTGAAGACCTCAAAGCCTTCCACACACACACTCTCACACACACACATACTCTCTCACACACACACACACACGGCATATGTATGACAAAGATTAAGATAAAGGAAATTGGAACAGATTAAAGCAAACATCAGGGGACATTCAAATGTAAACATTAACATGTCTGCACACACACACACACACACACACTTCTTCCCACACAAATTAAATCTTCTTTATGTAGAATCACATGCTTTTTTCTTTCTTAGATCAGAGTAATGAGGACGCTTCTGAATCAAAACCTCCTCCGGCAGAATGTCAAAAACTACTTTGTGTGTGCGTGGCTTGAATTATGGCGCTGCGTGAATTATTCTAGAAGCGTATGCTCTTCCACTCTGGGACAGACTTTTATCACTCTCTCTCTCTCTGTCTTTCCTCTCTCTCTCTCTCTCTCTCTCTCTCTCTCTCTCTCTCTCCTACCGACATCTTCCTTTGTGTCTCTTTTCTCTATTTTCTCTCCCACACAAACTCTCAGACAAGCACACAGACACACACACACACACACACACACACACACACACACACACACACACAGACACTACTTTCATGGCTGTATATGTGTCGTGTGTGGATTCCTCAGGGGGGCAATTAGTGCAGGCAATCTGTCAGGCAGGTAAACACTGCTTCGTCCATAAAGTCACCATGCGAGGGCATCACACACACACACACACACACACACACACACACACACACACACACACACACACACACAACCACCTCTTCCCACCTCCAACCCGTTCAATGCATTCTACAGCACCTAGAGGACTCTAATTACAACATAACAGACACACATACATAAACATACACAAACAGATACACACACAGATAATCACACACACACACACACACACACACACACACACACACACACACACACACACACACACACACACACACACACACACACACACACACACACACACACACACACACACACACACAGAGTCACAGTCACAGTGGCTCAACTGCCAAACCAGTCCTGGTGCTCTCTAAGGACTGAGCTGTGCTAATGAAACACAGTAATGCAGGAATACACACTTTACACACACTTTCATTCCCTCTACTGTAACCCCTCACACCCTCCAGCATCCTGCTGTTTGAGTGCTCTTGTGTTCTTGCAATGGCTCCCATGTGTAGCATGTGCTATGTACTGTATACGCTATGTGAATACTGTGGGTGTGTAGATGTGTGAATGTCTGTTGGTGATTGTGTTGTATGTGTGTTGATAAATTGATTTGTCTGTGTGTGAGTGTGTGCGTGTGTGCGTGTGTGTGGAGTTTTGCAGCAATGTGCGATAAAAATGACAGTTCATGTTTATTTTGGGCTCAGAGTGAAGAGAAGGTGTTTTTGTGTAAGCAAGACTCATCAGTCATTTAAAGGCCCCCGAGTAGCTGTGGGCTTGCAGTATAAATGTGTGTGTGTGTGTGTGTGTGTGTGTGTGTGATCTGCTGACCTTGGTCTCACGCAGGAGGAACTGCAGGTCTCGTCCACTCAGGATGCCGTGGTTCCTTACGTAGCCGGGCAGGTGTACGGTGCTGGTGCCGTGGACGGTTGCGTGCACCTCTGTGTACTGGTGGATGATGTCCAGGTACTTCTTCTTGTCCTGGGAGAAGGAAAAGAGATGGAGAGATTAGATTACATTAGATTAAACATCACCAACAGATCAACACATGATGAGAGAGATGTAAAGCAAGAAGGTCAATGTTAGAGTGATGCACGACCTTGGACGTCAAGCACGGCTATCTACTACTATTTCAGTCTACGCAAAAGGACACAAATCACAACTGATGAATCGATCAATGAATTTTACAATTATGAATCCTAATAATGAATCATATACTTTTATAGTTCCTCTGGAAATTCCTTCTGACCAATGCGACATGTCAGGCAGATAACAATAGCATATAAACACAGCGACCAGTGCACATAACAACAAGACATATGAAACCCCACATCCCTACATTATGCAAGAGGCACGAAGGTCAGTATTAGAGAGATGTGGGACCTTGACGTAAAGCACGGCTATCTACTACTATTTAAGTCTAAGCAAAAGGGCAAAACACACAACAAACTGTTGATTATGAAACAATTTTGTATGTATGAAATGCATTTTGTTTCATTGCAAAGTCGTCTGCTCTACTGCTCAGTGGTCTGTTATACTAAGCAACTGTCTGCTACTCAGAAATATTAAACTTGTGAATGTTGGGATAGCACATCTAGTTCAGTGGAACTTCCTGCACCACAGGTGGTGTAATAAAGAATAGGAAGGTGTGGAGTAATAAAGAATAGGAAGGTGTGGAGTAATAAAGAATAGGAAGGTGTGGTGTAATAAAGAATAGGAAGGTGTGGTGTAATAAAGAATAGGAAGGTGTGGAGTAATAAAGAATAGGAAGGTGTGGAGTAATAAAGAATAGGAAGGTGTGGAGTAATAAAGAATAGGAAGGTGTGGTGTAATAAAGAATAGGAAGGTGTGGAGTAATAAAGAATAGGAAGGTGTGGAGTAATAAAGAATAGGAAGGTGTGGAGTAATAAAGAATAGGAAGGTGTGGAGTAATAAAGAATAGGAAGGTGTGGAGTAATAAAGAATAGGAAGGTGTGGAGTAATAAAGAATAGGAAGGTGTGGAGTAATAAAGAATAGGAAGGTGTGGAGTAATAAAGAATAGGAAGGTGTGGAGTAATAAAGAATAGGAAGGTGTGGAGTAATAAAGAATAGGAAGGTGTGGAGTAATAAAGAATAGGAAGGTGTGGAGTAATAAAGAATAGGAAGGTGTGGTGTAATAAAGAATAGGAAGGTGTGGAGTAATAAAGAATAGGAAGGTGTGGAGTAATAAAGAATAGGAAGGTGTGGTCCAAAAGAGATCAGGGGCATACACAGTGGTAAAGGGCAGGACTGTCACACACTCAAAGTGGGCTCATTGCTCTTTCCACAGTGTAACACTAGTAGGGATAAATGATCTGTGGGCTTGGTTGACCTGATGGGACAGCACCCTGTCTGCCTAATTACACTAGAACTGTGTGTGTGTGTGTGTGTGTGTGTGTGTGTGTGTGTGTGTGTGTGTGTGTGGAAGTGTGCGGGTGGTCACTAGTGGTGCTGTGGAAGGACCGGATTAGATGTGTGTTTATGTGTATGCATGTTTATGTGTGTGTTTGTGTGTTTATGGGTTTGTGTGTGTGTGTGTGTGTGTGTGTGACAGGAATGGCAGGAGAAATCCTGTGAGGAACAAACCCCCATCTCATTTCTGCACATTTTCATTTGTGTGTGTGTGTGTGTGTGTGTGTGTGTGTGTGCCTGGTGTGAATTTCTGTGGAATTCATTTTGCACTGCCACTGTCACTTCTAATCAGGGAGCCCTACACAATCACACTAATGACTCACCTGCCAAACAGCTGGCCTACATACACACACACACACACACACACACAAACACACACACACAAACACAAAGACACACACACACACACACACACACAAACACAAACACAAACACACAAACACACACACACCAAGTATTGTCTTCAAAGCCAACTACCGTGAGGGACGTGGCTTCCACGGATTAGAAATCATGCCCGTGACTACACACACACACACACACACACACACACACACACACACACACACACTCACAAAGAGGAAAGAAAAGGCAGGGAGAGTGACACACACAGAGAGATGGCGGGAGAGAGAAATGCAGACAGTGAGAGATGGAGGGATGCAAGCCATAACAGGAAAAGATGGAATAAAAGAGATGAACGGCGAGATGAACATGAAGGATAAAAAGAAAGCAACAACTGGAGAGATAGAGAAGATCTGGAGAGAGCATGGAGGGTGGAGAGAGAAGGAGACATGTAGAGAGATGGAGAGAGAAACTAATTAAGAGATGGGAGGATGGTGGAGGAAGGAGAGCGAGATGCAAGTTGCATGGATAGAGAGAGAGAGAGAGAGAGATACAGAAAGAGACATGGAGAGGAAGGAATAGAGAGAGATGGATGGATGGAGGAGAGAAAGAGGAAAGAGACACTAAGCTTGCATAGCAGAGAATTGTGTGCATAGTGTGGACTGCTAAAGCAACACTTTACACTGGACGAAGGACAGAATTAGTCCGCTGCACAGTTGTTGAAGAGAATTAGCGGTGTTTCCTCAAAGCAAACTCCACTCCACCAACACAAAAACCAAAGAGCTGCTCAAAGTCACCAACACTCTAAAGGAAGTGGAAAGTCACAAATGCACTAACACAGATACGAACAGAGAGAGAGAGAGAGAGAGAGAGAGAGAGAGAGTAAGAAAGAGAGTGTGTGAGAGAGAGAGGGAGAGAGATATGTAGAAAACAGATAGAAAACAGAGAGATAACAGAGGGAGCAGCCAGACAGACTAATGTTCTTTTAAAGTATAAATAATAGTGAATGAGTGATAAAGTAAGTGGACATAAGAAACAGGCTCATGGGGAATGGAAAGAGAGTGGAAAGGAGGGAGAGGGGGATGAAGGAGCGAGAGAGAGAGAGAGGGGAGGGAGGCAGATGGAGAGTCTAAAGGGGGGCGGGGGGGAGGGAGTTTGGAGACAGAGATGGAGAAGTTTGCAGAAAGATTTCTGTCATTATCTCTGGCTGCCAATGGCATCCCAGATCACACTCTGAGGGCAAGACGCCTGCAGTGCACGCATGCGCGCACGCGCACACACACACACACACACACACACACACACACACACACACACACACACACACACACACACACACACAAACACACACTCACACACAGAGCAGAGAGGCCTCCATAAACCACACAGGATAGGTGTTGACATAGAATTCTTGATAAAATCTGAGAGATGCAGGGAGAAATGATGACTGATTAAAAACATATGATGTTCACCTGACTGTACAGTCACAAATAAGTACACACACACCGTTAAAAACGTAAAGGTGTTTCTTGTACACTGCTTGGCTAACAGGCCTAATGAATATATAGTACATGCTAACAGTCACGGTGGCACGAGTGGGTTATCTGTTCCCAAACACCAAAACTAAATGAGCGCTAAAGGGCTCAGACGAGTCTCAAATCCAATAAGCCCTGTGTTTCTCCGTGCGTCGCACTGTTCAGGATAAACGGCAAAGCACAAACTCATCCAACAACAGTTTAATAATCTTGCTGAAACAAGCAGTAGTAGGCTGGTCTCCAAGCAGCTTTAGGCAGGCACAGGGAGACGCTCCCGTTCT
>CM050220.1:25025923-25028423 GCA_027475355.1 Coilia nasus | reverse complement strand
GAGCAACCAGAGGGAGGAGAAAGCTGTGTGTGTGTGTGCATGGGAGTGTAGGGGGCAACTGGCTGTGTGTTTGTTTTGTGTGTGTGTGTGTGTGTGTGTGTGTGTGTGTGTGTGTGTGTGTGTAAGGAGCAACCTAAGAGAGGGCAGCCAGCTGTGTGTATGTGCTGACAGGAAGGAGGAGGTAAGCATCCCAGAGGACAGCATCTCAGCCTTCAGTTCAGCTGTCTGCAGGTGTGACGCAGGTAGGCTGTCAAAACTTTGTCTCATCAGTGTCTTTCTTACACAAACACACACACACACACACACGCACACACACACCTTCAAAAAAGACAGAGTACAAACACATACCCAAAGCATATTGAAAGAACCAACATATACAAAAAAAACAGACGCATTGCACACACACAAAGACAATTTTAGTCATATCTCTGGGCTCCCACATGCAGATATAAACTCACTGGAAAGCCACCGACCACACACACAATCACTCAGTTACATCACACAAGAAAACACACATCCACTTTACACACTGTAGCAGACATTAGCATACATCCAAGGGAAACAAACAATAAACAATGGCAGCAGAGACACCACACACACACACACACACACACACACACACACACACACACACACACACACACACACACACACACACACACACACAACCAGACTTGCTGTTGGAGAACAGCACACAAACTGTGGCAGGTTAGTGAAAAGTGGTGCACACACACACACACACACACACACACACACACACACACACACACACACACACACACACACACACACACACACACACACAGGTATTTTATGTGCAGTGCTGGCCTTTCATTAGCCTGTTGTGTTCAGACAGCCATAACTGATGGGCCTCTTCCGACAGATCCGGCCTTCTGCCTCATGACAGACAACCTGCAATCTTTCTCTCTCCCTCTCTCTCACAAACACACACAGACACGCACACACACACACACAATCACACACACACCTCCTCCAAACAGATTCGCCCTTCTGCCTCCTGATAGGCAACCCACAATCTCTCTCTCACACACACACACACTCACACCGTATCTAAAAGATCTGGCCCTCTGCCTCGTAACAACCCACAATCACACACATACACCTTTTCTGACAAATCTGGCATTCTACCTGCCTACCAGACAGCTTGCAATCATACACACACACAAGGAAAAGGAACACACACACACACACACACACACCCAGACCCACACAGAAACACCAACATGAATTCTGAACATTGGTGTAGTCATTCATACACATGATAAACCACGCACCCACACACAGACATGCACACACACACGCACACTCTATAACAGATCTGGACTTCCTCTGCCTCTTAACAATCCACAATCTCACACACATACACACTTCTTCTGACAAATCTGCCACTCTACCTGCCTTCCAGATAGCTTGCAATCATACACACACACACATACACACACACACACACACACACACACACACACACACACACACACACACACACACACACACACACACATAGAGGGGAAAGAGACACACATGCACAGGCACACACCGAAACACCAGGATGAATTCTGAACATTGGGGTATTCATATACATGATGATAAACCACACACCCACACACAGACCACTGAAGCATATGGGAACGAGCACATATACAAACACCGTCTTCCTCTGTGGCACCAACTCATAAACACAACTCCAGGGGATTACAGCTAATGCCTTTCTCTCTGCTTGCAGATGTGACTGCCCATAATAAAAGTAAAATATATCATGCATAATTACCACTCACAGGATCACTGCAGACATCCTGTAGGTGTACATGTGACTGTATGTCTGTGTGTGTGTGTGTGTGTGTGTGTGTGTGTGTGTTATCACTGCTGGTATTTCTTGCTTTGAGCTAAGAAGATACAAGTGTTTCTGTTTGTGTGTGTGTGTGTAAAACCAGCTGGGATGTCTCAGTACTCGTTTGCCCGTGTGTGTGTGTGTGTGTGTGTGTGTGTGTGTGTGTGTGTGTGTGTGTGTGTGTGTGTGTGTGTGTGTGTTGACAGAGAAAAGGCTGAGGGACGTGTCATTCTCCGCCTTAAGCTTCGTTCACACAAGTGTGGGTGTGTATGTGGGTGTGTGGTGTGTATGTGGGTGTGTATGTGGGTGTGTGTGTGTGTGTGTGTATGTGTGTGTGTGGGTGTGTATGTGGGTGTACAGGTATGTATGTGTGTGTGTGTGTGTGTGTGTATGTGGGTGTGTGTGTGTGTGTGTGTATGTGTGTATGTGGGTGTGTATGTGGGTGTACAGGTATGTATGTGTGTGTGTGTGTGTGTGTGTATGTGGGTGTGTATGTGGGTGTGTACGGGTGTGATTGTGTGAGTAAAAAGAGAAGGCCAAAGGAACATGACATTTTTTGCCTTAAGCTCCAGTGACACAAGTGCCTCTGTGTGTGTGTGTGTGTGTGTGTGTGTGTGTGTGTGTGTGTGTGTGTGTGTGTGTGTGTGTGTG
>CM050220.1:25018423-25020923 GCA_027475355.1 Coilia nasus | reverse complement strand
TTCTGTCAGTCTTATCTTTACATCTCTCTTTCTCGTTCTCCACCCCTTTCTCTCTCTGTCTGTTTTCACACACACCTTTTTTCCCCCTCTACCTTTCTGTCTGCCTTTCGCACTATTGCATGCTTCTTCTCATAACTTTTACTCTCCCTGCAACTTCTTCTGCCTCTGCGGCTCCTTTCAATCCGGCAGCGAAAATAACAGTCTTGAAGAGTGTATGTGTGTGAGTGTTTGTGTGTGTGTATGTGTGTGTGTGTGTGTGTGTGAGTGTGAGTGTGAGTGTGTGGGGGAGTGTGTGTGCCTGCCTGTGAGCCTGCTGAGGGGGGAGGGGGCAGAGAGGAGAGGAGAGGGGGGAAAGGGAGGAGGTGGAGGGCACAGAGGGGAGAGGAGGAGAGTGGAGATGGAGGGAGGGGAGGAGAGGAGAGGGGAGGGGAGAAGAGCGGAGGGGAGGAGAGGGGAGGAGAGGGGAGATGGAGGGAGGGGAGGGGAGAGGAGGAGAGGGGAGATGGAGGGAGGGGAGGGGAGGGGAGGGGAGGAGAGGGGATATGGAGGGAGGGGAGGGGAGGGGAGGGGAGATGGAGGGAGGGGAGGAGAGGAGAGGGGAGATGGAGAGAGGGGAGGGGAGAGGAGGAGAGGGGAGATGGAGGGAGGGGAGGGGAGGAGAGGGGAGATGGAGGGAGGGGAGGGGAGGAGAGGGGATATGGAGGGAGGGGAGGAGAGGAGAGGGGAGATGGAGGGAGGGGAGGGGAGGAGAGGGGAGAAGAGCGGAGGGAAGGAGAGAGGAATGTAAGCGGCAAGACCTGCTTCACAGTTGGGGAAGTTCCAGCTCACCACCAAGCACAGCCCTCTAATTGCCTTTAACGGCGCTCGTTAAATGATACCGGCAGTGCCCGTGTGTCTGTGTGTGTGTGCGTGTATGTGCACTCACACACATATACTCTCTCACACACACACACACACACACACACACTCCCACACACACACACTCCCACACACACACACACACACACAGGGGTGACTTACATGCTTCTGCTCCCCACCTGTAGTGGAGGAGTGTGTATAAAGTGGAGCTGTGTGTGTGTGTGTGTGTCCTCTCGTTAGGATGACTCACATGGGCTCCTACGCTACAGCTAAGGAGCAGCAGAAGCGTGTTCAAAGGTGCATGTGTGTGTGTGTGTGTAAGAGAGTTAACTGGGGTACAATGATCTCAGAAAGTCAGACCTTTCTCATCCTTAAATCCATCCGTTCATCACTGGCATAGTTACTTAGCAACTGTGTAGCACCTAAATCGCAGGCAGTCTGCCCCTTCACCAGCTTAACACACACACACACACACACACACACACACACACACACACACACACACACACACTACGGGAACTGAACCAATCAGGGCACCTGGCCCAACACCATCACTTGAGATTTCATCATTGCAACCACGCACGAACCTATGTCAATTACAAAAGTTCACTTTGTGTTTAACAACAGAAGTTCTTATGCGCACACTGAGAAGTGCTTGTTAGTGACATGTGTTGTGTCTGCTGACGTAAGTATGATGGATGATGTTCTGTAATGCACTGTAATAGGTCAGGGTGTTCTGCTTTGCATCCGTACTCTCTGGGATGTCAGATGCATAGTCAACAAGACACCTTGGGGTGAATAAAGTGTCTGTCTGTCTGTCTATGATGATGTAATGGTAGCCAGCACCTTCTGCTGTTTAGTAGACAGCACCTTCTGCTGTTTAGTAGGTACATTCAATAATCCCCCTCATGACCCCTCCAGGAGTTACATGAGAAACTGCAGCCCAGCTTCAAAGAAACACTATGCAACTTTGAGTGCTTTTTCTCAACGGAGCTCCCCCTAGTGTCTCCAAGTAAATGGACACTCTTGTAAAAATGGACTGTTTTCCCTTCCCCTCACCCTGTGCATGTGTTTTCAACTCAGCTGACCAGAGGAACTGGTGAATATGGAAGTGGTCATGTCCACCGAGGTAAGTAAAGTCAGAATTTCTACAGAATTTAACGTGATCCTGCTTTTCGTGATATTCGAGACTTTGCACGTCTGAGGGTGCCGGGACGAACACCCAGATATCGCAAGCGTGGTATTTTGTCCACATACAGCAGGGGTGGTCGAGAAAGTCTTCATTCACCTGGTAATGAATTATTTAAGCATCTACCGACTTATCAAGATGATAAATCAACTCCAAAAAGTTGCTTAGTGCTGCTTTAAGATAATGTGCATGTATGTGTGTATTTGTGTGTGTGTGTGTGTGTGTGTGTGTGTGTGTGTGTGTGTGTGTGTGTAAGCACATCTTCCTTCCCAAATCCAAGCTGCTGCAGGGTGACTGATTTAAGCACGGACAGTTGACACGACACAGGTTAAAGGCACAGAGCGTCCGACAGGTGTGGCTCTGAACCATGCATTCAACACACCGCACTTTAGGTTGCAGGACGTAGGTTGGTTGGACCGCAGGTGTGGTGAGGATACTTCACCTGTTCACTAA
>CM050220.1:25010923-25013423 GCA_027475355.1 Coilia nasus | reverse complement strand
TGTGTGTGTGTGTGTGTGTGTGTGTGTGTGTGTGTGTTGTGTGTGTGTGTGTGTGTGTTTGAGCGCATGTGTGCGTGTGTGCGTTCGTGTGCTGTTAAAATGAAAGTAATCTCTATTCTCCACTGAACTAAGCTAAGACCACATTTCCATTGGCACCGCCGCTTACTTGCTGTAGTAGGCCTGTCTGTGCCTCTGGAGTTTCTATCACAAAAGACACATTAACATTCTAAGTGACAGACATGAAAGCTGCTGGAAAAAAAAAGACTAGAGTCTGCTGCTGCTGCCTTTTTAGACAGCCCTACTGCTGTCTTGGCAGTTTTGGGCTTTTCAAAATGTTTTCTATACTCATGCTGTGTGTGTAATGTTTGACACCATCACAAAAAAAATTTAAAATGACCCACCCCAAAATCAAACACCCCTCTACCCTATAGCCCCAGATTGCTGCATTAGCAGAACTGCTGTAAGAATTGAAGCTGACAGAGCTAAGCCCCATGGAGAGTGCTCTGCAGACGTCACATAACACCCTCTAACAGGGCCCCCTCTCAGGCCTCAGCGTTCAGTGGAGGACAGGAACCACGGTTTCCAGCACTGGGTCAACAGTTCAGGTTAGGAAAAAGAACGATGAGAACTCTTGGCAGAAGAGAGGAATTAAGGTAACTAAAACCCATTGGCTCGGAGAGGCAGAGAATGTAACTATGGGAACTAAGAGCCAAAGGTTCCAAAGGGCAGAGAAGATGAACTGTGGGAACTGTAACATACAGATTTTCAACCTGGGGTCTGTGACCCCCCTGTGGGAGGTCCTTAAAGTGACTGCAGGGGGTACCCCAAAATTGTTCGATAATAACCCTCCCCTACCACCTCCTAAAACAGATAGCAAACAATGTTCCATAACTATACACATCTGCAAAAATATCATTTATGGCTCTGCATTATATACACCATTACAATGTACCTTTCTACATGGCCCAGTTTAATAAGCAATAGCCTAATAATAGCCTAATAGCCTACAACATGTAACTGGCCCTTCTACAATGTCTGCCAAGGCGTCCTTGGCCTTAAAAACCTCTAACGCAAAGGGACGAAGGAGGGAAAAAATTCTGAGGAGGAACAAGGAACTATGGGGAACTCAGAGCCAAGAGTTCATGACAGCAGTGGAGGGGGGGGAACTATGGGAAATGGGAGCCAAAAGTTCAGATGGGCGGAGTAAGGGTGCTGGCAGGCGGTGGGCCATGGCGGTGGGCATGGCGGTGGGCTCGGCGGTGGGATGCCATCTGGTTGCAAGCTCAGGAAAGGATTTGGGCGGCGCCTCAGGAGGACTGGAAGGCCACAGAGATTAAAGGAGGGAGGATGAGAGTACACAGACCCTCATACACACACACACGCACACACACACGTTTGGGGGTAAGGACGTTCAGATGCAGAAATAAACACAAACATAACAGACCCTGAAGGTTTCTGCACAGAGAGGAGGAGAGAAAGAGAACAAGAGGGAGAGAGAGAGGTGAATAGAGGAGGAGGAGAGGAGAGGAGACAGAGAGGAGAGACGAAGCCAAAGAGAGACAGTGAGAGAAACAGAGGGGTACAGAGGAAAAGAGGGAGACAGAGGAGAGAGAGAGAGATAGAGAGAGAGAGAGAGAGAGAGAGAGAGAAAGAAAGAGAGAGAAAGAAAAGCAAGAAAGAAAGAGAGAGAGAGAGAAAGAGAGAGAGAGAGAGAGAGAGAGAGAGAGAGAGAGAGAGAGAGAGAGAAGAGAGGAGAGGAGAGAGAGAGAGAAGAGAGAGAGAGAGAGAGAGAGGAGAGAGAGAGAGAGAGAGAGAGAGAGAGATACGAGAAAAAACAGGCAGAAAATAAAAACAGAAGGTGGGGATGAGAGAAAGAAGGAGGAATGTGTGTGAGTGAGATGTATTACACAGACACACACACACACAGACACACAGACACACACACACAAACACACACACACCACGCACACACACACGCACACACACGCACACACACACACGCACACACACGCACACACAGTCTAAAGTCTCCAAGGTCTGCTGTGCTGCTCTCTTTATGCAGTGATTTACTCTTCAGCACTGATCTGTGGGACAACATGTGCTGCGCCAGTGCTGATAAATCTGCTCCCCAAGGGGCTGCATGTACACGCACACACACAATTACCCAGACGCATACAAACATATATTCACACACACACACACACACACACACCACCAGCCATCCATCTTAGGCCTCTGGGGCAGGGTGAGGCATGTGCACATAATAACATAGAGAAGGCATGCGATAGATACATGGCCAAATCATATCACAGTAGCACAGACACACACACACAACACCACACACACACACACACATATACAAACACACACCCACACACGTATACATAGTGGGTGTGCACACTCAACACCTCCATATTTTGTCTGTATCAGCACTGTCTCAAAAACCTCCTCTGCAAGGGGAATGTGCATGCATGCACATATGTACACACACACACACACA
>CM050220.1:25000923-25005923 GCA_027475355.1 Coilia nasus | reverse complement strand
AGATCTAGAACGAAAAAAGCAAGAGACAGGAAACTGTGGAAAACATTAGGCTGTAAGTGGAGAATAACATCCTGAATAAAAACCCTGCCAGGGTGTCCTTTGCCTGGCTACACTTGCAGCAGCACAGAGCAGCACTTAAGCCTGCTGAGCTCTGGTCTGTCAGACATCCAGTGAGAGGGGAACATTTGCCTGCTCTGTTTTGCCACACACATGCAAATCAGGGATGCAAATTCCTCCCAAGAGGAGACCTCTCACTGCTGGCACTGAAGACCAACGCTTTTTATGAGATAAAAATACCCCTCTAATGTTACTCAGAAATAAAAAGCATGTGGTAAACTTCTTTTGTAGATCAAACACAACCCTGACAGCTAAAATGACTAATAAATACCCAAATGCTCTTTTAAAAACAAAGAAAAGAACACATGAAAACCTGTATTATTCCCTGTTCTTCAACAACCTGCAAAACCATTCAGTGAATGTTTTTACAAAGAGGGCTATTGAAGTGGTTACATAAATGATGTTACAGCAGTTAACAGCACAGCAGTGTGATTCACCCCGGCCCTTTGCATAAACAAGTAGAACTTAACCAGGCAAAACAACTTGCAGTGTTTTCACAATCACTGCTGATGACTTGGAGAGCATTTTCTCTGGATTGTTAACAGCACTTGCATGGCTCCAGTGGCTGAACAGAGCATCTGTTTTGTACTGGACTGTTTTGCAATTTTACACCTAGTGGTGATATTTTTTTCTCCAAAGTGCTTTCATTAACAGGCTCACATTTGAAATACAGCACTCTTGGGGTCTTTGGCAGGGCCTGTATTCAAATGCGCTGCAGTTAGCGACTGCTGAGAATTTCTCCATCTTAAGGAGGAGTAATGTTGGCCTGCACCCTCATTACACATCACACCCCCGCCCTTCCCATCATGCTCTAGCTCAGCTGCCCACTCACAGACAGGAAAAGGCTTTCATGATGGCCGGACCCGCCGTAATTACATGCGCCCGTCCGCATGAATTATTGATTGGGCATGTATTTTCCATATGCAGGAGAAATATGGAAATGACTGGGCAGATGTTCTTTCGCGAGAGTTTCATCCATTTCTTCTTTTCTTTGCATGTTTAAGGTGCAAAACTACATTTTATTACTGCCACACAACAGTGCTGGCGGTAGATGCTGGTACAGAGGAGGAGATGGCTCACTTGGGTCATAATAAGGACAAAAAAACAACAATTAAATGAAAATATACACAAAACACAAACTAACTACAACCCAACAGATCTATTCTAACTATTCTAAAACTATTCCTTTATAACTATTTTCTTCCCATAGAAAAAAATATTTGACAAAGGGTAGGCAAAAAATTTGCAAAAGGCAATGCAAGCCGTGCTTGAGACACCATAGGGTCAAATTTGACCTGTCGGCCATGCTGATTACGGTACATTACACTACAGGACAGCACAGCACAGCACAGTACACTACAGGACAGCACAGTACAGGACAGTACAGCACAGCGGAGCGGAGCAGAGGGAAAGAGGAGCGGTCTGGCCTGGTGCCAGAGGAAGGGCCCTAGAGCGGGCGCGCGTGCCAGCGCTGAAAGGGAGCGGGGACAAACGCTACGCACAATGAGCCGTTTCATCGCTTCTGTGACACCGCCAAGGGGATCTCTGTAAATGTGCGTGGTCACTGGGTTGGTCAGCACAGGGGCCTAACTCTTCGAAATGTCCACAGTTGAGCATCAACAGGAACTATGTAACAGGTTTTATCAATTTGTATCTATTGACACGAATACCTTTGCGGTTTGGTTAGTCAGTAGTACTGTGTAGAAGAAGGCTGGGTTACACACAAGGTCTTAAGTTAAGGATGAACACAAGCTAGGGGGCATGCTTAGTGGCAAATGCGTATCATTAAGTGGGTTTGTCCCACTGCTTAGTGGGCAGGTTTATGTACGGGAGTGCAGTGTTGAGCAAAGGTTGACTCTGGTTTAGTATGACATTAAAAACACTCTCATCGGCCAGCCAGAGGGCAAAAGTGGTGTCTGCTCGTCACACATGAGCTGGTTATAGGTAGCCAAATGCATTATGGGGGACGAATGGAGGCTTTATTGCGTTTTTTATGCATTGCTGCAGGAGAGGTGTTGCAGCCTGTTGCTTTAACAAGAGAGAACACAGCCTGTATCCTTTTAACACCTTCATATCCTCCCTTGTAACATCATTTCCTTTTGACATTTCACTGAGCTTCTAACCTTTGATTGGTAGATTTTTTTTTGTCCAAATCGCATCAAATCAACGGCGGCTGGGCATGAATGACCATCATTGTGTGCCTCTGTAATTTCCTCTCATAGCAAGAGTGCTGCTTCTCATTTGTCAGCCTCTCTGGATGAAAGCGCCTGCTAAATGCAATGTAATGAAACGTAATGCAGTGTAATGTAGAAGGCTGAGCCCAGCTCCCGCATGGAGCTTTCTCTCCCCATGTCAGATTACCAGCTCGCACTTTGTGTTTGCTCCTGGAGGGCACTGGCTTCCCTCTACTTATACTGAACCTGAGCCTCAGCCTGAGCCTGAGCCTGAGCCCGGGCCTGGGTCGGCTTCTCTGCGCTGAATGGGCTTAGTGTTAGTGCTGCTGCCTGGCGTAGACGGAGTTTACGTTCGGACAACCCACCACTCTCTCGACCTGGAGCCGAGCAGGAAGAGAGACGGCGCCTGTTTAGATAATTCGGTGTCTCGCTTGTGCAAATGTTGTTTACCTCACTTATGTCTCAGTTTTTTTTTTTCATGCAGTTTGTAATGGTCTGACCTTTGAGGAATTTAATCACTGACAGAAGTAGGGCTATAAAACTAGGATAAGTCATTCTACACATGCTCAGCACACTGTTAGAAAAAAGAAATGCTTCTAAATAGACTCAATTAGCTTAGAAAGAGTAAGTGCCACGCTTGGCTGGTTTTGTGGAATGGACAAAGAGGGGCGAAAAAATTTAATAGAGGGTGTGGGACTAGTCCTGCAGGACTATCAGATCTTCGAAACGGAGAGGAGATAAACCTCTATGAAGAGAAATCTTTTTCAGACGTGTAAAAAGATGTCCCACTGAAACACAGTCAGCTCAGCACAGCACAGCCGAGCCACCTGTCGAAAGACAAAGCCTTTTCAGACATGCCGAACGATGTCCCACTGCAGCACAGACACAAATACACCACAGCCCAGCCACCTGTCGAAAGACAAACCCTTTTCAGACATGCCGAATGATGTCCCACTGCAGCGCAGACACACCACGGCTGAACCACCTGACCTGAACCTAGTGACCCCGGAAGGTGCGTCCCCAACGCGCGGGTGACGCCTCTCTCATCCGATACACGTGGGAAGGGACGGGCACAAGGGGACGTGGGGGGGGCCTTAAACCCCGCAGGTTTATTATAAATCTAGGTGATATCAGTTGCATAGAAAACAAAAATGGCCTGGCTACGGGAATCCCGATAAAAAGACGGTGGTGAGAGATGGGTTTCAGGTCTTGTGTCAGAACCCTTCGGGTCCTGGTGCCGTGCTGATGCTGCTTTCTGTTTGTGCTTTAGTACGAGTAAAGGACAACAATGGCATATTTAAATTTAGTCTATTTACCAGCACCTTACAACACAGCTTTAAAAAAAAAAAAAAATCTGTAACTTGTTTTTCTGTCTACGTCGACAAAAACCACAGGACGTCAACACAGCTCCCTGGTGAGGGGCAGAAAATAAACAGACGAGTGTGTTGTGACATCAGGGAAAGTGTCTGAGCACTGCTGTGGCCGGTGGCACAGACTATAAATGTGTGTGTGTGTGTGTATTGCACTTGAAGTTAAGTGTATCTCTTTGCACCCTCTTCCTCCAGGCTGACAGGACTTTCCTTACAGAGATTTATGAGTGGCCGCATAAGTGTACATAGAGCATTGAGTACATAGATCAATCCCCCTCCCTCACACATACACTCTCTCTCTCACACACACACTCTCACATACACACACACACACACTCTCTCACACACACACACACACACACACACACACACACATAAACATATCCTTAATGTTCTCCATTACCCCTGCAAGCACTGGGCAGCCCAAGCGGGCTGTGCTACAAGCACAACACGGTGAAATATTTAGTTTGCTCCATTGAAGGAGTCTCATTGTTACACCGGTACAATTAAGAGATATGGTGTCCTTGCTCGGAGCCAGCGGAGAAAGGAGAAACGGAAACAGTTTCAATGGAACCCGTCACACACACGGACACAGACACACACACACCGATTAGATGATCCTTCTCCCTTTCTTCTATTGTGACTTACGCATAACAGACTTTGACTGAAGACTATAAGCGGACTGATCTTCGTAGAAGTAGCTGTCAGGGGAGTGATGATTGGGCCTCCTGCTCCTCCCAAAACCCAAACCCCACAGCACCACCACCCCTACCCCCGCTTCAGCCTCCTGACCCCCAGCAGCAGCAGCAGAGCGTGACCCCCTTCATGTCTTGTGAGAAGAATATGAGAATGGCATCGTCTATGAGGAAAAACAAAGCGCCCCATTCAAACCCTCAGCCTGGCTGTGCCTGGCCTAGCCCTCACACTGTGTGTGTGTGTGTGTGTGTGTGTGTGTGTGTGTGTGTGTGTGTGTGTGTGTGTGTGTGTGTGGTTTTGTGTGTGTGTGTGTGTGTGTGTGTGCGCGCGTGTGAGCGCGTACATGATGCTGCTTGGGACTGGGTCCTTGTAAATGTGAGTGTGTGAGGGGGTAAGTACTTATGCTAGAGTATGTATGTATGAGGAAGTAATCGAGTGAGACATTATGTAACTGTGTGCTTCTATGTTGGGTAGAGTGTAAGAGTGTGAGTGGGTGTTTGAGAGAGAGAGAGGGAGAGAGAGAGAGAGAGAGAGAGAGATAGTGTGTGTCTTTCTGTGTGAGTGAATGCGTGAGTGTAACTGTGTGTGTTTGTGTGTGAGTGTAACATAAGAGTGGGTTTGTAATAGACGTCAAAGGGCATCA
>CM050220.1:24978423-24983423 GCA_027475355.1 Coilia nasus | reverse complement strand
TGTGCTTATTTGTATGTATGTATGTGTGTGTGTGTGTGTGTGTGTGTGTGTAAAATGTGTCAGAATGTGTAAGTGTGTGTGTGTGTGTGTGTGTGTGTGTGTGTGTGTGTGTGTGTATGTGTGTGTGTGTGTGTGTGTGTGTGTCAAAGTGTGTCAATAAGTGAGCCAATGTGAATGCTTGCCTTTGTGAGTGAGTGGCAGACAGAGAGAGAGAACGAGTAACAGTGTTTGTGTGTGTGCGTGCGTGCGTGCGTGTGTGTGTGTGTGTGTGAGACAGGGGGAATATTTGCCGCACCTGTCAGAATGCTGCAGAATGCTGCTGGGGACCTAATTATGAGCATCCTGCCGATGCTGACTCCACACACACACAGACACACACACAGACACACAGACACACACACACACACCAACACCAGCAGCAGCACACAGCCAGTGCCTTGTCACCACCCCTGCCAACAGTCCCCTCTATTCTTGACAGCTAATGATGCAACAGCAGTGTAAGCGCAGGCATGTGCTTCACCCCCACTAATGACCCTAATGCGACTAGCCTAGCGACTAGCCTAGCTGCTTTCTCTCCCTCTCTGTAAAAAAACACCCCTGCTGCTAACTAACCATACACTACCACAAACGCCCCTGTCGCTAACTAACCACACACTCTCCATTAAAACTACCACAAATGTCCCATAACCCACTACACACGCCCCATGCCTGTCACAAACCACACACTCCTCAGAGGAAACTACCACAAATGGCCCTGCTGCTAACCACACATTTATCTGTTAAAAACCGTCAGAGATACCCATTGCTGACCCTCTTTGTGAAAACTACCACAACCGCTCCTGTCTGTAATGTAACAGTCCTACTTTAAAGAACGATCGCAAATGCACCTGTCACTAACTACCCACACTGCACAGCTGTTGCTAAGTAAGCATGAGAACAAATTTGCGCACGGGTTTTAAAATAACTATTTAACATTTTCCGCCACCTCTGTGATAACGTTCCAGAGAAGTGAGTGTGTTTACACATGGGGCAGGGGCAGGGGCAGGGGCAGGGTAAACAGACAGTGATGGCACGCACACACACTGGCACATCAGCTGCCATGATGGCAAACAAATGAGGGTACATATTTGTCTATCTACACAAATAAAAGGTCTGTGTGTGTGAGAGTATACTCACCGTGTGTGTGTGTGTGTATATGAGAGACAGAGAGAGATAGTTGTGTGTGTGTGGAGCGACTCAGTGAATTTGTGTGTGTGTGTGTGTGTGTGTGTGTGTGTGTGTGTATGAGAGACAGAGAGATAGTTGTGTGTGTGGAACGACTCAGTGAATTTGTGTGTGTGTGTGTGTGTGTGTGTGTGTGTGTGTGTGTGTGTGTGTGTGTGTGTGTGTGTGTGTGTATGAGAGACAGAGAGATAGTTGTGTGTGTGGAGCGACTCAGTGAATTTGTGTGTGTGTGTGTGTGTGGGTAAGAGAGAGAGAGAGAGAGAGAGAGAGAGAGAGAGAGAGAGAGAGAGAGATTGTGTGTGTGTGTGTGTGTGTGTGTGTGTGTGTGTGTGTGTGTGTGTGTGTGTGTGTGTGAGAGAGACAAAGAGAGATAGTTGTGTGTGTGTGGAGAGACTCAGTGAATTTGTGTGTGTGTGTGTGTGTGTGTGTGTGTGTGTGTGTGTGTGTGTGTGTGTGTGTGTGTGTCTGACCTCGCTAAGGTAGATGAAGAAGGAACAGGAAGAGCCGTCGACGCCGTAGTTGCTGTAGCAGGAGTCTGAGCGCCACATGTCCTTCATCCACTGAAGAAAAGAGGAGGCACAGAGTTAGGCATCACACACACATGTCCTTCATCCACTGAGGAGGAAGAGGAGCCACAGAGTTAGACATCACACACACGTCCTTCATCCACTGAGGAGGAAGAGCAGGCACAGAGTTAGGCATCACACACACACACATGTCCTTCATCACTGAGGAGGAAGAGGAGGCACAGAGTTAGACATCACACACACACACACATGTCCTTCATCCACTGAGGAGGAAGAGGAGCCACAGAGTTAGACATCACACACTCGTCACATATGCCATATGGACAAAAAGCATCATCATCATCATCATCATCACACACAAGCTACTAAGATGATGTTACACATTCACTCCTTACATGCAAAGGCAGACAATCCATCTTGAGAAAGTAAAAGTCCTGCCATATACTCCTTCTGCCTGTGCTCCTAACACAGCTGATTTCACTAACTCATCTTCCTGGCTATAACAGGTGTGCAAAATTGGGATCAGCTGGTTCACTGAATTGGCTGGAACAAATACGTGGCAGGACATTTACTTTCTGAACCTGGGATGCCCGCCTCTGCTCTACATGTGACATATGGACAAAGAGTATAATGAGGGACGTATCCCACCCTAACCGGGGGCATTTTACCGCTCTCCCATCTGGCAGGCACTACAAGTGCTTCCACTGCCCTATCAGCAGACTCAGGAAGAGCCTCTTGGCTGGGGCTGTGACCCTGCCAACCCTCCATATTACAGAGATAAGACTTCTGCTTAGACTCAGTGCTTCTTATTTGCACTGCTTTCTTGCCCAGCCTGAGTCCCTCACATTGTTCAGGCTGCCACTGTTTACATTCCTACTGTACACAGAACCAATGCACATACACCGTTATACATACAATCAATGGTGCATATTTGTCTATACGCTACTTGTAGCTTTGATTTATATATGCCTATTGACACACGCTCTCTCATGCCTTTGCCAGTTTCGCTGCATATGCAGCACGCATAATATATTCTGCTTGTATAATCCTGTGTATATGCTGCTTGCCCACTGAAAATGTCGCTGGAAGTACTTCTGTATACAGCACAAATCAAATGCATTCCATTTCGTACTACAACATACCTTCTCAATTTCGTTCACTTTACCTAATTATAGAATACACTGGTGATATTCTACTTGCACAAATTGCATTTTGTTTACCTCTTTCATAATTATAATAAAATTCTGCTAGATACAGCCCCATCTATACCATTGCAACAGAACACTCTGTACATAATTCTACACACTTTTTGGACCTCTGCTTAGGTGCCGAGTGCATTTTACTGGGTTTGTACCCGTACTCTACACACTGACAATAAAGCTGAATTTAATCTAAAATGCTTATATGAACATTGAATATGACACAGAGCCTGAGGCAGAGATACTGTGGTAACCTAGTACTGAGGACAGGTGCATCTTTCACATTACATCTTTTATAGGGGCATCTGACTAAGTGTAGAAGTGCATCTCCCATAGGGCTAAGCTGGAGAGCGGCATTCTGTAATGGGATAATGCAGGAAGTGCTGCTTTAATCCACATAATAGAGCACTCCTTTCAGCCCACACACACACACACACACACACACACACACACACACACACACACTGCTGGAGAGAGAAATTGAGTGTAAGCTAAGCAGCAGTTATTCTTGTAGGTCTCCATCTCTGTAGGCACACACACTCACATACACACTGACACACACACACACACACACACACTGCTGGAGAGAGAGGTTGAGTGTAAGCTAAGCAGCAGTTATTCTTGTAGGTCTCCGTCTCTGTACGCACACACACTCACATACGCACTGACACACACACACACACTAGAATGCATGTTTATCTCAAAGATATGCAACTGTCATGTGTGTAGGAACACACATAACCAAAAACACATGCACTTTTTATGGCATATGCACTCATGCACATAAAAACCACATACACAGACTTACATGCGCACGCACACGCGCACACGCACACACACACACACACACACACACACACACAGACACAGACACAGCAAGAGGTGTGTGTGTGTGTGTGTGTGGTATTGACTGGTGTGTGTATGCTAAGACTGATGGATATGATATAAGTCCAGAAGCACAGCAGCAGCACACATCATGGCCACAAATCTAAACCGGATGGGCCTGGCTTGGTCTGCCAAACCTAATAACTGCCCCCAAACACACACACACACACACACACACACACACACACACACACACACACACACACACACACACACACACACACACACACACACACACACACACACACACACACACACACACACACACACACACACACACACACACACACACACACACACTCCTCTGCTTAGGCTCAGCCACAGATTTCATTTATGGGAGCAGGCAAGGAGTCCCCCACCACCAGCGCACACATTCCACCCACTCACATAAGCTATGAAGCACTGCATAATGAAATAAAGAGAAAGACAGAGAGACAGAGAAAGAGAGAGAGAGAGAGAGAGAGAGAGAGAGAGAGAGAGAGAGAGAGAGAGAGAGAGAGAGAGAAAGTGAGCATGCGGAAAGACAGAAAGACACAACAGAGGAAGAGAGAGAAAAAGTATATTGGTGTATAAAAGAAGAAAAAAAAAGAGAGGCAGAAAGAGGCAGAAAGAAAGAAAGAATCAGTGACAGAGAGAAATAAGTGTGTGTGAACATGTGTTGGAGAACGTGAGTGTGTGTGGCGCGATATCTATCCTGTTGTGGGGTGGCCATGTGTGTAAACGTTTAAGGGCACGTAGGGGTTAGGTGAACTCCGAGGAGACAGAAGCCCTGTGGAGCGACAACACACATCCCTCAATTACCCAGCCCCTTGGAGAGGCTTCAAACACACACACACACACACACAAGCAGGGATCAAAATATTTTTAATAGTAATCGCACGTGGTGTGTGTGTGTGTGGGTGTGGGTGTGTGTGTGTGTGTGTCTTGGGAACTGAGGCACATTCCAGAGGGCGATATCTCATTCTTCCTGGAGTTCTCCTTCAGCAGTGTGTGGCTGTGTGACCACATTAAGCGCTTTCCAATGCTCTGGAATTTCCATGAGGTCCCGCCAGGGGGGTGATTTTGGTAGCACGCGTCCCGTCTAAAGAGTGTTTTCTGACGGCCACAGCAGCCTCGTGAGGGCCCTCAGCAGCCCGCCGGGCCGAGGAACACACACACACACACA
>CM050220.1:24970923-24973423 GCA_027475355.1 Coilia nasus | reverse complement strand
TGGGAGGGAATATGATGTGCTGCTGTCCCAGTGGCGCTACAGGCTCAGCCGGTTTCCATAAAAGCTTTATCTGATAATGGAGGATGATCTTAATGGGTTTGGAGGTGGATTAAAACAGGACTGACCACACATCGCCACCACACAACTCCCCCCCACCCCAACACACACACACACACACACACACACTTTAGTTGCTATGGCTTATACCTATTACTGCAAACTAGACTAATGGATACTGTCATCCATGTTCCATCGTGCTGAGAAACTTCTGGAACATTGGCTGTGCCACCTCTGTTCTCACCTGTTTTTGTCAAACAAAAGAGACAGCAAGCCTGCCTGAAAACCAACACAGCGCCGAGTCCAGGGCACCTGTATCGCCGAGCTGTCTCTGTGGAAACGGTGCGCACAATGGGAGAGCGCGACCCAAACATGCGGTCCAAGAAAAACAAATTCAAACAAAGAAGCTACATGCGCACAAACAAAACCACCAAATTTCACAATTGCAAATTACCATGACGACAGACCATAGCGACCGTCTCCAGGGGCGACATCAGAGGGAGAACAATGAGCATGACAAAGGGCCGGGCAGATCAGAGCGCCCTGCTCTCGCCACAAGAGGAATTAGCCGCACGGCCAGAAGCGGCTCTAATCAGTTTCAGGTCGAGCGAATCGAACAGAGCGAGAGAGAGAGACCTAAATTGAGACAATCAAAGAGAATCGGCACTAATGCCATCGGGCGGAGGGGGGGGGGGGGGGCAAGTGAATGCTTTAATCACACTCCATTGGGGGCACTGCTTGTTCTGCAGAGCTAAATATAGCAGATCATCATAATGAGACAGGAAATGAGATACGAGAGGGCCTTTTTACAACGTCATACATTCCTGGAAATACTTCAAACTACTGTGTGAATTTAAAGAGCATCAATTCTACTGTGTGAATTTAAAGTCTTCAGGAATAACTTTCGATTATATTTCCAGGATGAGTTCTAAGTTTGTGCCTCTGATAACTGTTGTAATGTGTGATGCATTTCAGGCTGCACTGTGTCTTTCTTCTGCTCAAGCCTGCTGCATCAAATGTGACTGAGTGAATCTGACTTTGAATATTAATGCAAATAACATCTGTGGAATTAGCCAAACTAGGCAGGAGCAGCATTTTAATAATACAACAAAGCCATGGGCTAATCCAAACGCTTGCCTGGAAAGCAATTGTGAGTCTGTGGAGGTAATAAGCATTTAAAAGGAGTCTACAGTCTGCCTGTGAGTCACCAGATCAAACGGTCCTTTAGGAGGGAAAGTCATTTACAGGGCCGATGAAGCTGTCAATGACGCTTGAGTGCCACGTCATACATCTAAGCCACAATGAAAAAACACGTTTGGCCATCTTTCAGCAAGGGCATAATGCGTACCATGTAGTTTCTGTGAAAGAGTCCAATGGACGTTGCCTAGCCAATTAAATCCTTAGACTGGAAATCTAAACTAGTGAGAAACAACTGAGGAAACTGCCTTGGGGGAGCCATCTTTCCACCATGGAGGACTGTTGTGAGTTGTGCAACCTCCATTCACATTTAAGGAGGAAAGAGTTGTACTGTGGTCTGATTCCACTCTCATTGTGTTCCTTCCAGGTCTGTCACTCCATTGGCACCTACTAAAGTTGGGTTATGCAACATCCCCCTGGGGGGGTGCAAACCTGCGTGTACTTCTGACAAGACGCTTGTCTGGCAGGCTGACTCTAAATGCTCCTTTCTTAGCAAGGAGCCAGTCAACATTTATGCTTTCCGTATGTGTGTGGAATGATGTGAATGAGTGTGCGTGCGAATGGGCGAGAGTGTGTGCATTTGTTTGTGTGTGTGTGTATATGTGTGTGTTGTAATGCAAGCGTGTGTCATAGTGTGTGTGTGTGTGCCATTGTGTGTGTGTGTTTTTTTTTTTTTAAAGCCTAACATTTCTTCCCCCCTCCAGCCGGGGGTGATGGAGCCTTGCCTGCCTCCAGGAGCCTGTACTTGATGTGGTGCCGACGCCATCCCAGTGTGTTCTCCTGCAGGCTGTCTGCTGCGGGCCATCAGCTGCCAGGCCTCCGCACACTTATCAGGCCCAGACAAAGCCCGCAGACACGGCGGTGTCTCGCCAGCAGGACAATATACAGCCAACACAACAGCCTTTGGGCAGCTATCTACAGACTTGATGTGGTGCCCAGAAAAAGAAGACAAAAGCCCACAGAAATGACTACAGCAGAGGTTCTGACAGAAATAGAGAGAGTATTTCACTTAGCCTGAATGGATTGTCGGTGTGCGACCTTGCAGAACCCTGGGTTTGTAAAAGGGGAAGCACGAGTCTGCTCCTTTAAAGAGTACTGCTCCCTCTGCATTTTCCCCCAATCATTCCCCTACTATAAGGCAGAGAGCAGAGAGAGAGAGACTAATCTCAGCTAGCATGGAGAGTCAACCCGAGTGCGGAAATATCCCCTTGGCCTATGAGGTCACACCATTAGGATTAACATCCCT
>CM050220.1:24963423-24965923 GCA_027475355.1 Coilia nasus | reverse complement strand
TCAGCATTAACAGTCAGCAACAACTGTTGGTGGATTTCACTCAGGAGGTCTTCCCTTCTGGCGTCACAATGGGCTATTTCCTTTTCCTGTTTACCTGCACATACAAAACTCCAATGCAATGAGCACAATCCCCAATAGGGCTGGCAGACTGCACTTTCTACACCACAGTCATCTGTACACAGGAGAGAGAAAGTATACCATGCACACACACACACACACACACACACACACACACACATTTGGCTGCACAACACACACTCTTGTGCATGAGCCACTGCCGATGTCCTCACAGTCTACACAACACACATTTAAGACCACAGTGTACACAAGGCTACACAACGCACACTCTAGACCACAACCCACAGATGATATCTTCCCAGTCTACAAAACATACACTTTAGACCACAGTGTGTTGCATGCACACACACACACACACACACACTACACTACAAAACACACACTTTAGACCACAGTGTGCACATGCACACACACATACACACACACACACACACACACACACACTACACTGCAAAACACACACTTTAGACCGCAGTACACACACACACACACACACACACACACTATAGACTAGTGTGGTTCTGTCCAGCTGCATCTCAGTACCAGGGCCTCTCTTGCCAGCTCAGAAAGAAAATAACAAGAATGTGAGCGATCTCCTCTAGGTGTTTATATCAACACTGTAAAACTACAGTGGATGGAGTCCAGGGCTTCTGGCCTTAGATGACTTTGTGATTCTTCCAAACCCGAAAGGTGTATGTGTGTGTGGTGTGGGCTGTGTTTGTGTCTGTCTAGGTGTATTACAAGGGAAAAGGAAGAGGGAAAAAACTCTTTTTGTGTCTGTGTGTTAGTGTGTGTGTTAGTGTGTGTATGTAAGTGTGTGTGTTAGTGCGTACACTGTATGTGTGTGTGTGTGTGTGTGTGTGTGTGTGTGTGTGTGTGTGTGTGTGTGTGTATGTGTATGTGTATTTCACTGTGTTTACCTTCTGCAAAGCCCAGCACTGGCCATCTTTTTTGAGAGTGTGTAGAAGACAGCTCAAGCATTCTTCCCGCAACAGTAAGCAGATGGCCACTTGAGAACAACTTGGCCCAGTGGAGCCGTTGTCTGGACAGGCCCTTATCAACAGGCCTCTTGTCCCAGCGGGTATACAGTAACACCAGGGAATGGGTCTCATCGCAATCCAACTGAAACTATTGTGTCTTTTCAAAGACAGAAATACCGACGGCGCAAACCTCTGGTAGCAATCATTTGGGCTTTAACACATTGCTACCCCCAGGGACTGTCCCTGTTTGAACATCTTAATTCTTTTCACTCGTGTTTCCACTGAGATCACAGCTACAGTAAAGACAGAGACAGATATACACCAGGTCTTAAACAGTTGCTAGGATTTATCGGTACATAGCAGTTAGTAGTAGTTTGGTAGTTTTTCCTCTGATCTATGCCACGGAACAACTGGATAGATATGTTTTTTTACCTACAACATTTTACCCGAATATTCCACCTACACAGACATTCTTGATTGTAGACTATTTTTACAGCAAAACAGATAATTCATAGGTTAAACCATTTGAATCCCACTAACAGTATACAAATATACCCAATTGGCCTATGCACTGAGGATGTACCTTACCCTTTCCCTCACCAAACCTTAATCATCGTAAACATCGTACATCGGAACCTCCCCTAATGGAAACACGCCTGTTGTGGTGAGGACAGTTTCAACAGATAGCTTATTTAAGATCTCGACATCTGTAGAGAGCCTACAGGGGACCAAGTAATGTGTGACAACTTGTTATTTTCATTCTGCTCTGAGATCATGAGTCTAGATAAGCACACACCCTGACACCTCCAGGGCTTAAATTAAACAACAGGAAAACGAATCATCTGACGACCGATGACGTAGCTCATTCACCGGAGGATTAGTGGCCGACACTTTTTTAAATCACCGGAAGTCTGCAAAAAGAGCCGGCTAGCAGAGAGCCATAGTCCTTCTGGTAATAATGCTCACGGTTACGGTCACGAGCTGCATCAGCATTCCAGGGAACGCAGCAAAGGTCGGATATCAGAATCACCTTTCCTGGGATTTTTTTTAATATACGGGAAACACTGGTGAGTGAAAATAACAGGACAAAGGTCTTTCTCCCAAAACATTCTCACACACCGCAATATGCATGAATCCTGTTCTCACACACATACACTCAATCCAATTCAATTTAACTTCAGGAATTTCGGTTCAATTTTAATTTATTGCCATGACTTTCAATAGTGTTGCTAAAGTAACAGAGCAATATAAAAGTGTCTTCTCTTGCTTATTTTTTTTTCTTTGTTTTTTTCTGAATCCCCCGGCCCGATCTCCATTGCAGAGGTTATGTTTTCAATGCTACCTTTCTGTCTGCCTGGATGTTTTTGGTTTGAATGCCTGCTTCTCTCTATCGGCCTGTAAAAATGAGCCAGCTGGTCTCCATTAAGACTAGTGGAGGTAGA
>CM050220.1:24953423-24958423 GCA_027475355.1 Coilia nasus | reverse complement strand
AGAGAGAAAGAGAGAGAGAGAGAGAGAGAGAGAGAGAGAGAGACTAGGGCTCAGTACGTCAGACAGAGGCAGAGAGAGGAGAGAGAGAGAGGGGAGGAGAGAGAGAGAGAGAGAGAGAGAGAGAAGAGTGAGGAGAGAGAGAGAGAGAGAGACAGACTAGGGGCTCAGTACGTCAGACAGAGGGCAGAGAGAGAGAGAGAGAGAGAAGAGAGAGAGAGAGAGAGAGAGAGAGACAGACTAGGGCTCAGTACGTCAGGACAGAGGCAGAGAGAGAGAGAGAGAGAGAGAGAGAGAAAGAGAAAGGAGAGAGAGAGAGAGACTAGGGCTCAGTACGTCAGACAGAGGCAGAGAGAGAGAGAGGGAGAGAGAGAGGAGAGAGAGAGAGAGGGAGAGAGAGAGGGAGAGAGAGAGGGAGAGAGAGAGAGAGAGAGAGAGCAAAGAGAGAGGGAGAGAGAGAGAGAGAGAGGGAGAGATTTTTTGATTTTTTAAGCACTTTATTAACAACTATATGAAATTGACAATGATATCAAATAAATCAGAATATCCCTACAGCCCTAGCAAAAAGCAACCATGCCTCAAAACAAAACTGAAGAAAAAATTAATTCCTCATCTTTCACAGAACAAAAAGCTTTTCCATAACACCATTTGTCGACAAATGCATCAATATTCCTCATATACTTATAAAACATAAAATCAATAAGGATTCGAGATTTCACCAATCTTGAGAAAACACTGATTACATCACAATCTAAATTGGTTACCATCTTATTTCTTCTACTAACATAGATCGCCATTTTGGCTTGGCCTAAGATAAAATTAATCAGTTCACATTTAGATTGGTGCTTCCGTGAATACTTAAAACCCAAAATAAAAGTCTGAAAAGAAAAAACTTCACCAAAAAAGAACAACAGAAAAGTTAAAACGTCAAACAAAGGTGATAATCTTGAACATTGCATAAAGCAATGAAAAACAGTTTCCCTCTGAAAACAGAAAGGACAGTCTTGGCACACTCTAGGATTAATAATGGATACAAATGCGTTAACTGCCAATATGCCATGGAGAAGTCTCCATTGTAAATCACCAATTTGCTTTCTCAATGGTGGCTTATATAATGTCCTCCACTCAGGTTTTACACCATCTTCCAACATTAACATATTTCTCCACGGGGGTGTCGACTCTTAAATTGAGTTTTTGTTTGTTCAGAACAATAACACACATTTTATAAAAGGATTTTACACAGCAATCATATAACGACATCCCAAATTCCTCTTTCTCTTCTAAGAGGACCCCTGTGCAATCGCCAAGTTCAGGGTGAATATTTAAACACACAAAGGGATCTTCTTCATTCGGGGAGTGGAAACCCAAACTGTACTGTTTCAACATCTCACATTCGTCTGTTGTGAACAGCACTCTCCATCTGTGTAACAGTTTATTGACCAATCGAGCTGATCTTACGCCCAACCGTGTTGTTAACTCCTGGGATGAGGAAAGGTTAGGACCTGCGCAGTCCACTAAATGTTTCACTTTAAAAACCCCAGAGTTGCACAAGAGCCTTGACAAAGGAGGAGAGGAGGGGAGGGGAGGGGAGGGGAGGAGGGGAGAGGAGGGGAGGGGAGGACAGGAGGGGAGAGGAGGGGGAGAGGGGAGGGGAGGGGAGGGGAGGAGGGAGCAGTATCAAATTTAGTGCCACTCTGCAAATCTAGCATATTTAACACACTGTGCAATACACTTCACCACAGGTGAACAGCAAACTATGATGCCCCTTTTCATCACGGAAAGTAAATAATACAACACACAATACAGCACACAAACACACACACACACACACGGACATACCCACAATACAACACACACACACACGGACATACACGGACATACCCACAATACACACACACACACACACACACACACACACACACACACACACACACACACACGGACATACCCACAATACAACACACACACACACACAGACATACACGGACATACCCACAATACAACACACACACACACACACACACACACACTCTTGCCAACCTAGAATACAACACAGCGCCACAGTACCCTAACACAACAATAGTAGTCCACATTTATTAGCTGCATTTTTTAGTCCTCTTCTTGTAAAACTATACCATGCATTTTACAAAAGGCTACATATACTTCTTTTCTTGTAAAAAAACAGTCACTGCATTGACAATGATAATACATGTCCACATAGCTTACTATACCCTGTTCACACAGTACTGTGTTTTACAAAAGGCTAAGTGTACTCCTTCTCTCTCCACACTACAGTTAAGTATTCTTTCCACCTCCTTGTGTTGGCAGTGTTGTGGTGTCTCTCTAGCCCTTTACTGTATGTGCTGCTGCAGCATACAGATACCAACGCGTCAGAGGAGTCAGTGTCTTCCTCAAGGACACAACGCCACGCAGTAAAAAAAATAGAGTGTCAAACTCAGTCTTGATTAATTTTTCCCACGAAAAGTCATTGGGCTTAAGGGTTGGCAGAAACAGCAAGGTGAAAAAACCCCTGCCCTTACTGCAGAGCAAACAAAACTCTACACATTGCTGAGAAAGGGAGAGACAGGTAGAAGACAGGCAGCTGGGTTTTATGGTTAAGGAGTCTGTCTCTGGGATCAGAAAGTTACAAGACATGTGGGTGTAGAGGGTCAATAACCACTCTCCTGCTCCCTAATCCATGTCTGAGGTGTCCTTTCTATATCATCTAACACACTACTACACCAGGGGACTGTGCCTGTCGCCTGATAAACCCAGCCCCTCGTACTTCATTTCTGGTGTCTGGACCAGACACCGTCAGAAATTATTTCTTGGAGGTGTGGACTCTGCTGAAGGTTTAAACAAGTACCTCTGCCTTTACCCAATCCGCTAACGCCTGGTCGCCTGGTCGTCTGCAATTAGCCTACCTAGGCACTACAATTCAACTGTAGCACACAAGGTCAAACGCCACGGCCGACGAACCACACCCCTCTGTTGTTCGCTGATTGGATCGGCCTTGCTGGGGCCGAGTAAATGACCCTCAAGGAGATTCCGGTCCAGACCCTCTGTAACAAAATGAAATGAAGTTACCAGACTACTGTGCCTGTCCCTGGCTTATTCTGTCTCGCAAAGGGAAAGTGCAGTAACTACGCAAACAATGAACCTCCAGAAAACTGCCTTTAAAAATTGTCATACTGCCCAGTCCAACATGTTATAGGTATACTAGTGTTAAGGCTTTTATGTACTTTTTTAATAGGAAGAAGCAAGAGATTTAGTCACGAGACAAAGGACGTGCTATAAAGTCAAATTACAGTGTAAACTCAAATTTGACAAAATATGTAGTTACTGCCTTTTGGCTTTGTAGGTCAGTATTCACTGGAATAGAGGGAATAGGAATAGGAGGGACAGCTAATGACATGTAATGTAAATCCCCTTAGGCAAAAACATGTCAAGACCAAGTCAAGTCTTGTGTCTTTCTTCATGTCCAAATCAGGTCCCAACCAAGTCAAGTCTTCAGCCTTTGAGGTCAAAGCCGAGACAAGCGTAAAGTATTTTTTCGCAAGTCCATGTCAAGTCTCGTGCCTTTAGGGTCAAAGCCAAGTCAAGCGTAAAGTTTTTTTTTTTTCTCAAGTTAATGTTAAGTCACAAATCTGTGAAGGGCTCGGCCAAGGCAAGGGTCAACTCTTGTGATTAATCCCAGGTCTTGAGCCTGTTGTGTTAGTACTGTAGTGTTTCCTGGCTGTCATCTCCTGCATTGGCATCTGGTTTGCTTAAGAGAGTGCATGCATATCTGTATCTATGATTGCAAGTGCCAAATGTTGCTTTCTATTCCTTTCTGTTGTGTGTGTGATTTCCCCTTCATATGGCATATGCCTGATTGGGGTTACAGGTATATGGGTAGGAAACTGCATGTTGTTGGTATGTGTCTGAGCCTAGAAGGGTTTTTGCCTGCTGTCGCCTACCGCTATTGCTATTGGTCGCTTTGCTATGCTGTGCAATAGCTGTGAGTACTGTTGTCACTGCTATGAACTTTTCATTGTGGGAATAAACGGACTACCCTTGGTTCAACAGGGAAGATTTGCCTACAGGCGTAGGATTTGAGAACACAGTAAGTCGAGGTACATGTAGCATAGCCGAGCACGCCTCAGCCAGGCCATCCCCATTGTCAGGCACCTTTAATAATGATAATACTCAAATTGTATTACCATCACTCATCTCTCTTTCAGAATAAGGTATCCACACGTACTGGTTGCTTAGCAGAGATGTCATTCCTGGTTTTGGAAAGTAAAAACCCCTGCCATTTATTCTTTCTACCTGTGCACCTAACACAGGTGATGTCACTAATCACCTGTCTGGATAATTTGTATGCTCATTAGGATCAGCTGGTTCAGAAAATGGTTGGGCCCAATATGTAGTAGGGTTTATATTTTTCTGAAGCCAGGATTGACACCTCTTTGCTAAGTATATGATCACTTCCAATGGACTACTGTAATGCAATATGAATACAATACACAATGAATTGTTTGTTTTAAAAGTAATCATTGTATTGTATTGTATTGTATTGTATTGTATAGTATTATATTGCATTGTATTGTGTTGTATTGTATTGTATTGTGTTGTATTGTAGTGTCTCGGTGTTGTAAAGTCATCATTATGCCTACTCTTTGTTGCAAATGTTGACATGATAGCACACCACAGCCCAACATAACTGTAAACACAGTTAAAAACAAATTTGAAGACAAAAAGTACACTACACCTCCAGGATATAAATGCACAGCAGTGACAACATGATGAAAATACTCTCACTGTCTTAATTAACAAGGAGCTATGTGATGGAGGCACAGATGAATCTGTTTTTTTAGAGTAGCCTGTGGCATTCTGATTCTAAAAAGGATTTTTAACACACTGTTAACAAAAACATGTTGACATTGATTTAGTGTAATGAAGCCTGTCTAATGAACTGCTAAATATCATAATGAAAAGAAATGACTCACTCATCTGTCGCT
>CM050220.1:24885923-24945923 GCA_027475355.1 Coilia nasus | reverse complement strand
ACACACATCTAGCGTGAGGATAGGAGGCTGGTCTACACCGCTGTTCTCCGCAGCCCCCATTTAATTAGACTCTTTTCTCTCACACACACACACACGCTGCACAGCCAAGTACACGCACACACACATACACTAGCTGCACAAGAAAGTACACACACACTTACATGCAACACAAACACACACACACACACACACACACACACACTCTTACATGCACACACACATATACACTCTTATATGCACACAAACATACAAACACACACACACAGAGCACAGCGCAAATGGGAATTAGATGAGGGCAGCAGACCAGGGATAAGATACACAATTACGGGGGCAGGTTAGGGGGTTTCAAAAGGATGGATAACGAGCAACGCCTGTCTAAGGGTGCCTCTCCAGAGGAAACCCCAGACAGCATACACCTTCTTGGATCTGATCACAGTCACCTGAGTGGGACAGGCAGTGTCTCTCTGAGGAGCCTCTCCAGAGAAAACCCCAGACAGCGGACACTAGGGCTGGGCGATATATCGATATTATCGTAATATCGATATATTTTTAAAGAAGATATGCATTTGACACTATATCGCCATATCGATATATTTTCGATGATACAATACCGCGTTATCGAAACCACTTATCCTAATATGTTCACACTGTTCAGACAGCCGGAGCTTTCTCAGATCACTCAGCTGTACCCCTGCGTACGTTATTGTTTACGTTTTCGTGTGCACAGCTCTTTTAGAGCGGTCTTAACTTAACGTGAAACACTTTGCTCGTCCTGTTTTTTAAATATCGATATGTATCGTATATCGCCAGTCAGCCCAGAAATATCGTGATATTAGTTTAGGTCCATATCGCCCAGCCCTAGCGGACACCATCTTGGATCTGATCACAGTCACCTGACCAGGACAGGCAGTGTCTCTATGGCGCCTCTCCAGGGGAAACCCCGGACAGTAGACGCCATCTTGGATCTGATCACAGTCACCTGACAGAGATGGTGGAGCAGATCAATCTACTGAGAGAGTTTTAGCTAGCCAGCAATGTGAGCCAGTGAGAACTATGGAAGGGGTAAGTGCACACACACACACACACACACACACAGACACACACACACACTAGCAGCTAGCAGAATGACTGTTCAAGAGGTCTATGGGGGCAACACACACACAGGCACACACACACACACAAACGCACAGAAAGAGAGCAAGTTTTCACTCTGTTTCTAAATTGTCTGTGTTTGATGCTTCCTCAGCTTCTCTCCACATCATCAACACTTCTACACCCAAAGCCATCAGTGCTCCGCATGGCCGAAGTTGGTAGATAGGCAGAGCAAGATACTTTATGGTAGGTTATGCCTGTGGGAGCCAAGCGGGAATCAGTTCCATGCTGCATAAATATGCGTGTTGCTGACGTGCTTGGCTGTAGTAGCTAGCACTGCGCACTAAAAATAAACTCGGTGCACACCTGAATTAAAGTTGATTTCCTAGAGTCATACTATCGAGAGTGCCTCTGCACTGCATAAAGGGGGGTTATTACTGCCCGTCCCCTTCTGCGATCGTGGTTCCAGGAAGTGGCTCGTCACGAAGGATCTTGGCCTACCTACTATCTTTGACATGACTACAAATTAACCATGCACAGCACATGACTAGGACCCAAAACACACACATACACTGACACACACACATGCATGCACACACACCACTGAGCCTGCTTCTGCTTCTGTGTCTCCAACACAGGAATGAGGTGGGGCGAGAAGAAGGAAACATTTCAAGCCCTTTCTTTCTCTCTTATGTCTTTTTCTCCTTTCTCTTTTTTCCCTTTCTCTCATTCTCTCTCTCTCTCTCTCTCTCTCTCTCTCTCTCTCTCTCTCTCTATCTCTCTCTCTCACTCACTCTCTCACTCTCACTGTCTCTCTGTCTCACACACACACACACACTTTCTCTCGTTCTTTCTGTATCTTTCTACCCCTCTCTATCTCTTTTTCTCTGTCTCTACCCCTCTCTCTATCTCTATCTCTCTGTCTCTTTCTCTTTCTCTCTCTCTCTCTCTTTCAACCCCCTCTCTCTACCCCTCTCTTCCTCTGCTGGTATTTTTAGACTGCAGGCTCCATGGGAGCTGGTACTCAGGCTTTTAGCCACTCACTCTTCTGAATGCATTAATACACAATGGCTACAGCACACTGCCTCTCTCTCTTTCCCTCCCTCTCTCTCTCTCCTCCTCCTCTCCTCTTTTTCTCTCATTCTCTTCCATTCTCTTCTACTATTCTATCTTTTTCTCCTGCTCTCTCTCTCTCTCCCCCTCCTGCTCCCCTCTCTCTCTTTCTCTCCCTCTGTCTGTCTGTCTCTCTCTCTCTCTCTCTCTCCTCTCTCTTTCTTCCTATCTGGACACAGGGTGCAGAAGAATTCACATTTAGGCCATAGCACATGCAGCCCTCCCTCCCTACACACACACACACACACACATTCACGCCCCAACTGACCCCCATCACCCCACTGCCACTGTCACAAAATCACTGCCAAATGCCTCTCTGCGCCAGCTGATGCCAGTGAACACACACACAGTGCCAGAGAGCCCCTGCTACCATGCACCACTAGGGCACAAGTGCTCATGGATACACACTGTTAAGGATGTTTCATAGTTGAATAAACAGACACACACACACCTCTTTAAAAAAAAAACAGGTTTGAGAGCTAAACACACACACACATACACCTACAGAAAGACGGTTGTCGGAGCTGAATAAACACATCTTTAAAAGGCTGAAAACACATACCCAGGTAGAAAGTTTTAGTGAAGTTTCAGTGCACAGGACACACACACAGAGACAGACACACACACACTCACACACACATCGGCAGGAAGTCAAGTTTCAATGCTGAGAATGCATATACACACAGACACACACGCCTGAACAGCATCTGGTGTAAGTGCACTGATCCTCCCTCTGTGTGTGTGTGTGTGTGTGTGTGTGTGTGTGTGTGTGTGTGTGTGTGTGTGTGTGTGTGTGTGTGTGTGTGTGTGTGTGTGTGTGTGTGTGTGTGTGTGTGTGTGTGTGTGTGTGCGTCTGCAAATACAAAGGAGCCAAAACAAGTCTCAAAGTATCTGCACAGCCACATCGATTAACCGACAGGTGCATTAATGACGGATAATGGATAGCTCCTTCTAGCGAGACGTGTTTGGCTTTCAGAACAACATCACCCCACACACACACAAACACATACAGACACACACACACCCCACTCCGTGACATTCAGTCATGTTCTGGTAAGATGAATACCCCTGTAGAACACAGAGCACTTTTCCACAGCTGACGGCGTAAGATGTTAGAGGCTTTGAGATGCTGTTTGTGCAACAGAGCTTACTTGACAGAGCAGACAGATATAATGCTGTTACCACGGTGATAAATTGTTATCTGCCTCCAAAACCAAACAGTACACATGTATCACATTAGGGAGGCCCAGGCACAGATATTATCTGCGAGGGGACACCATCCCTCCTTATTCTTTCTAATTTTCTTTTTTCCCCCTTTTTTCAACCTCTCTTCATCTTTCTCTTTGTCTATCTCTCTCTCTGTATCCCTCCCTCTCTGTATCTTCTCCTCTGTCTCCCCATCTCTCTCTGTATTTTTCTACCTCTCTCTTCTTCTCCCCATATCTATCTCATTCTCTCTTTCTCTGTCCCATTCTCTCAATCTCTCTGTATCTCTCTGTCTCTTTCTGTATTTCTTTCCATTCCCGTTCTATCTCTCTCTCTCTTTCTGTCTTTTTCTGTATCCCTCGCTCTCTCCCGTTTTTCTCTCTCTCTCTCTCTCTCTCTGTCTATTTTTCTGTCTGTATCTCTCTCCCCCTCTCTGTCTTGTTCTCTCCCTCATTCTCTCTGTATCTCTCTCCCTCTCTCTGTCCCATTCACTCTCTCTCTCTCTGCCTCTTTCTGTATCTCTCTCTCCTTCTCTCTGTCTCTCTATTTCTCTGTCTGTATCTCTCTCTCATTCTCTCTGTCTCTGTCTATTTCTCTGTCTCTGTATCTCTCTCCCTCTCTCTGTCCCATTCACTCTCTCTCTCTCTGCCTCTTTCTGTATCTCTCTCCCTCTCTCTGTCCCATTGTCTCTCTCTTTCTCTCTCTCTGTCTCTCTCTCTCTCTGTCTCTCTCCCCCTCTGTTTCCCTCTGTTTCTCTATAGCTCTCTCTCTGTATCTCTCTCTGTCCCTGTCCCGTTCTCTGGTGTATTGCCAACTGCAGTCTTCCCTGCACATTCATTAGTGGCTTAGAGGTATGCATCGACTGCTTTCAAATCCACGGCAAATTAATCTGCAGTTTGCACTCCAGACAACGTGCCACCGGAACACCCGCTAATTGGCTCCCGTCGAAGCCCCAGGCCGTCTGGGGGACTGAGACGCTACGGGTTGGCATGCATCGCCTCATACACACACACACACACACACACACACACTACCATCACTCTACCCCAAAAAACAGCAGCCATGCAGAGTGACGTTAATGGAAAGGAGCTTGGCATTGCATCCGATCGAAGTGTAAATGAGATTCATTTGCAGGAGGTGTGTGTGTGTGTGGGTGTGGGTGTGTGTGTGTGGGGGGGGGTGGCAGGTGGGGGTGCAAGAGCAGGACAGTATTAACTGAGCTCAACTTGGGGAAATGGGCAGCTCAGTCTTCCTGCTGGGATCGATGGAAAAAAGCTCTTGTGCTTTAGGGATAGACAGAGAGAGAAAGAGAGAGAGAGAGAGAAAGACAGAGAGAGAAAGAGAAAGAGAGAGAGAGAGAAAGAGAGAGAGAAAGAGAGAGAGAAAGAGAGAGAGTAGTAGACAAGTGCCATGTAGGATGTAGGATGCCCAGCGGGTGACACTGGATCCCTCGGAGGGGCTCTGTGGAGATGACTGCTGGTGCGGAGAGAAGGTGATGTAAGGTAGAGCAGATGAGAGGAAATGTGGAGTGGAGGTGGAGGGTGGAGGAGATGAGAGGAGGTGTAGAGTGGAGGTGGGGTAGGGTGGGGGAGGTGAGAGGGGGTCTAGAGTGGAGGTGATGTAGGGTGGAGGAGATGTAAGATGGAGGAGGTAGGATAGGATGTAGAGAGGTGAGGTAGGAAGGAGGAGATTAGAGAGGGTGTAAAGTAGAGGTGAAGTAGGGTGGAGGTGGTGTATGGTGGAGGAGATGAGGGGAGGTGTAGAGTGGAGGTGATGTAGGGTGGAGGAGATGAGAGGGTGTAGGGAAGAGGTGATGTAGGGTAGAGATGGTGAAGGTGAAGGAGGTGAGAGGGGGTCTATGGAGGAGGTGGAGGAGATGAGAGGAGGCGTACAGAGTGGAGGTAGAGTAGGGTACAGGTGGTATAGGGGGAGATTTGTAGGGTGGTGTGGGGGTAGGTGGTGTAGGGGGAGATGGTATAGAGTAGTGTTGGTTGGGTGGTGTGAAGTGATGGTGGTATAGAGGAGAGGGTAGGGCTGGACGATTAATCGATCGTGATCAGTGATAGGTGATCGTGATAAAATTAAGGTCAATCACGATGATTGGCCTTGGGCATATTTAATCAGCCATGATTTGGCGTTATCCCCCAAAGCTAATGTCATTGTTGACAAAAAAGGTTACACAATGTCAGTTGTGTAGTGATAGTTTGGTTGTGGCCAAAAGTGACATGGAGCCAATAAAGCCAGTATAAGAGATAGCTGATAGTATGTGCCTTCAAACAAAGGTTTCAATCAAAATGCTCCCAAAATGGCAGTATCGTGGAAAAAAATTGTGAGAAAAATTGATATCAGAAAACATGGGAAAATATATTGTGATCATTCTTTTTGCCATAGGGGCCGGCCTTAGGAGAGGACTGGTAATGCTGGGTAGGGGGGTGGTGTGGGGTAGAGGATACAGGATGGAGGTCTCTTCCACTCTAAGGGCCAGCATATCCACACAACCCCCATTGCCCCAATTGAGAACAGGTCTTAAACAGACTCCCTGCACCCTGTGACACGCGTCACAACACTGAAAATGAGGACTGCGGACAAACACACACACACACACACACACACACACATGTCGGATTGGGCAACTGGAGAAATACATTGCGAACAGACAATTGGCGAGATCAGACCTGTATTGGATCTGTGGAAGATTTGATTTAATTGGCAGTCATGGCCAGCACCTGAACAGAGACCCCCATTTTCCAGATTGACACATTGAACAGACCTCCGTGAACATTGAACAGACTCCTAATCAGAGACCTGCATGTCCTCCAGAGACACAGAGATGAAAAAAAGACGACAGGAAAAAGATGGAATCGGTGTCTGTGTTAGAGTTTTAAAGTGCGAGTTCCATTGATTAAAAAGAAAAAAAAAACAAATAATTTAATTTGACATAATTGAATGTACCTCTCCAAACTTGCACAGAAGGGAAAAACGTACATCATCATCAAATCAATACATTTGGCCAACACATACAGAACAAAAAATTGCCAACTATAGAACTGAATACCTTTTTGAAAGGGCCGGGAGGAGGAGGACAAGGTTGCGGATTCAGTCCAGCGTTGTTAACATTATGCATATAAATGAGTCAGTGTGTTCCTGCAACAGTCTGCAACACCTGGGCTCACCCTATTGGATGTGGCGGGTCCTGCTGTACGCAGATGATGTGGAGCTGCTGCTGTCGCCCGCTGAACAAGGCCGATCGACCGCAGCACCTGGGCCTGCCAGAGCAACGCTGTCAGAACCGGACCCTGACTGCAAACTCGGACAAGTCCAAAGTTGTAATCTTCCAAAAATAGCCAAAAGTCCTTGGGGAATTGGTTCCATTTTTGGGAAGGTGGGGGATGGAGTTAAATGCTACAGTCATCATGTTTTTTTTTAATTAGGAGTTCGTCAGGAAGCTTTGAACTTGCAGTAAGTGCACACACAGGAAAGTAGCAAAATGGTATTTTACACACTGGATCAGTCTACTTTATTTCTGTAGCTAATCTCTTTTACCCTGTAGATGGGTGCAACTAATTAAGCTCAATAAGCAAAACCACAATTTACAGTGCAAGCACCCAGTCCAAACCCTGCAGGTCAAATTTAGTTTGTCCAAAAAAAGACACCCAGAATGCATACATGGAAGAAAAAGGCCACGTTATCATTTATATCTAACAACACACCCCACAAACATCACCCACAAAGGCAAGCAGGGCAGAATAAATCCAAATTCCATTGATATCCATGAAAAGAAATCAATGACATTCTGGATTCATGTTACATTAAGCCACCATAATTAATTTCAAGTTCCCCAGAGCTCAGTCTGAAGCTAAAGTCATTTGGTGTTGAAACTAACCCAGGAAACCCCTGTCACAGATCATGTTTGAACCACAAAGAGGCCATTTTATGACCAGCTCCTCTGCCATCCAACCACCAATCACAGTTCACCAAATTAACAAAGAAAACAAATGCTGTTTGGAATGGTTGCTGGTGGAATGAATCCAGAAACAAGACATTAACGAGGCTGTTATCTGGCCATAAAAAGGGGCTCATCTCTTGGCAAAGGATCTCTCTGCTGTCAGAGACAAAAAGCATTACATTACACCGCATTTAGCTGACGCTCTTATCCAGCAACTTACAGTGAATAAGGCACAAGGACAGTTTCCCCTGCAGCAATGTGGGTTTAGATGCTAAGGGCACTTCGGCCTTGGATAAGTGTGCAGGAGGAGAGCGCCGGTTACTTATTCCCCCACCCACATTTTCTCTTACTAATACATGGATCAAACTTGCAACCCTCCAATCCCAAGATCAACTCCTTAAATATTAGGCCACAGCTGGCCAAAGCAGAGATGGACCCTCTGCCAGCATGAGTTAAGTGACTACAGCCTGACGGCAGAGAGGGGCAGACACAAAGACGTACGGTTGACCGTAAGAGCAGGGAGTAAGTGGTCACTCGGTGACAGAGGCAGAGGTGCTCCCTGTTCTACACTGCAGTGAGGAGTCCTTTCAAAGACAGTGCTGCCTTGATGGACTTCAACTTTAAAATTCTAGAGGTCGTCCCTCAACGGTCAGCAAGTTTTGCAGCATAACTTAAGAGGGAAACATTGTGTGTGTGTGTGTGTGTGTGTGTGTGTGTGTGTGTGTGTGTGTGTGTGTGTGTGTGTGTGTGTGTGTGTGTGTGTGTGTGTGTGTGTGTGTGTGTGTGTGTGTGTGTGTGTGTGTTTGTGTGTGTCTGTGTTATATATTCTTTAGTCCTGATTTTCAGTGTTTTAATGGGGTTTTTTATGTTTTGTGCTTTGGAAACATTTTTGAATTTGGTCATATTAATAGTCATGTGAAATTGGGAAGGAGAGAGAGAGAGAGGGAGAGAGAGGGAGAAGAGAGATAGGTAAACCTTCTTTATGCCAAACCCAGCTCAGAACACAAAACCTCCTGCTGAGGATTCTGGGTAGGCAGAGCTGGGAAGTTACATAACCACTTATCTGATTGATCCACTGGCTTCTCTGATTGATCTGCTCAGCAGGCAGGAGAGGTGTTTGCCATTCCACATCCGTTCGAGTCCTTTAAGTTCCATCAGGTCAGGCTCAATGTTGTGCCCGCACACAAACACTTTCTGAACCATAAGAACTTCTCTTCCTTTCAAAAAAAAAAAGTTCTCCTCTGAACCAGTTCCTGGACAGTAGAAGTTAACTTCCATGCACCAGCTCCTAACCAGTAATGCCCTGTTCTAGTCCCTTAGCAGTAATACAGTAGACCTCTCCTCTATACCAGTTCCTGAACAGTTATAGTTCTTTCCTCTGTACCAGTTCCTGAACAACTATAATTCACTTCTGTGTACCAGTTCCTGAACAGTAATAGTTCACTTATGTGTACCAGTTCCTGAACAGGAATAGTTCACTTCTGTGTACCAGTTCCTGACGAGTAATACTTCAGTGCTGTGTACCAGTTCCGTTGTCCTGATATGCAGTCAGTCTAGTCTACGTGGAGCAGCAGCGAGAGGCCGTGTGTGTTCCCTTCTCTGTGTAATTAGAGATCTGGCTGCACCTGCAGCGTGAGGTGGCCAGCCAGCCGTGTAATGTCCTACATCCTGGTTACGCTCGGAGGAAATCTATAGCCCCGCAGCTATACAAATAACCACTTAGCGTATGGATAAGGGCGGGGGCTCTCCTGCAACTCCACTTAGCAACAATCAGTCAAATGTAAACTCCTCTAGTCTAATCTCAAAGCATCGAACATTACCACAAATTGACATTAAATGCATCAATAACTCATACCTGACGTCAATAGCTGAAGTCAACTTATGCTGTTGGAACAGAATGTCACATGTTAGTGATTTCATTATTTGGTGTTCCAAGCGGGTGTCAAACTGGATTTTGTCAATGTGATCCGAGAAAACAGTTAGTGTGCGTGAGGTGTGCCTTTGAGGGTGTGTGTGTGTAAACATGTGTGTGTGTTTGCCAGGGATGGCTGCCAGTGTGCAGCGTTAACACACAGCAGGATCTTCTCTGGTACCGGGAGAACACAGGGAGCTTTTCGGCTTACTCAGCGATTTCTCATGCTGTGTTCCAATAGTCAGCCAGCTCTGTGCAAATAACCACTCTAGTGTGTGTGTGCATGAGTGTACATGCACGTGAGTTAGTGTGTACGTGTGAGTGACTACATGTGCGTGTGTGTGTGTGTGTGTGTACATGCATGTGTGTCTGTGTCTGTGTGTGTGTGTGTGTGTGTGTGTGTGGTTTCTGGTGGGGCACTACATGTGAGTGTTTATATAGGTGTGCTTGTAAATGTATGGTGTGTACACATTCTTACGGTACATGTCTTTCAGGACAGAAAGACAGAGAGAGAGAGAGAGAAGTGAGAGAAAGTAAACAGGTGACAGCAAAGGAGATGGCAAGTGTGTATGTGTGTGCATGTGTATGTGTGTGTGTATATGTGTGTGTGTACAGAGGCCTAAAGTGGGCAGAGGCAGGCAGCAGAGAGCAGGAAGGAAGCCAGCGTGCCCTGCTCCTAATCAGCAGTCACAGTTACTTATCTGGAAGGAAGGAAGTGTAAGCCAGCAGTCAGAAACAAGGTTCCTGCTCCGGCTGTCCGCCTCAGCTCCTTCTCCGCTCTCTCTCAGGCTGCTCACAACTCTTTCTCACCTGTCTCAACTCTGTCTCAACTCTGTTTCAACTCTGTCTCAACTCTGTCTCAGTTTCTGTCTAAACTCTGTCAGATCAACTCTGTCTCACATGTGTGAAGTTCTTTATCAGGCTTCTCAGTTCAATCTTAGCTCAATCTCATCTCGATCTCCACTCTCTCTCAACTATATCTCAGCTCTATCTTGCTCAGCTCAATCTAATCTTTATCTCAACTCTGTCTCATCTCTATGTCATCACTATGTCAACCCTATCTCAACTATATCTCTATCTAAACTCTATTTCAGTTTTATCTCCACTCTAGCTCAACACTCTCAAATCTATCTCAACACTATCAACTCAATACAAGGTATATCTTATCTATATCTCAACTCCACCTCATCTCTATTTTAACTCTAAACTCTTTCTCAACTCCTTCTCAACACTATCTCCACCCTACCTCAACACTGTCAACTCTATGTCAACTCTATGTCAATTCTATTTCAATTCTATGTCAACACTATGTCAATTCTATTTAAACTCTATCTCAACAATATGTCAATTCTATTTCAACTCTATCTTAACTCTATGTCAATTCTGTCTTAACTATCTCACCTCTATGTTCTCTACTGTATGTCTCAACTGTCTTTCTCGTCTCTATCTGAACTCTATCTTTCAGCTTTTTAACGCCTCTCAAGCTTCAGTCAACATTAACAACCATTGATGCCATCTGCCAAAAGATGCCAGAGTTTAAAACTTCAGTATTTTTAACCGAGCAGAGGTCACTGCCAGTTTCTGACAGAGTGTCAGTGACAGACTATAGAACTCTGCTACCTGAGCTCATAGAAATAGCTTGGTGTTTCACATGCGATTCACACCATTTTTTTCTTTTTTTTTGGCATTTGATTCAATGTTTTCTGCACTGTTGGTTAAAAGGAGGACTTGTCTTTTCTTGGCAACTGCTGCCATCAGTAAACAAAAATAATGTTATTTAGCTGATGAAGGTCGCATGTCCATCTGTCACCATCAGGAAAAATATTTGAAAACTATTAAAATGGGAGGTTGCAGAGACAGATGGTTATAACACAGAAAATATCAAGCAAATGGAAGCGCTGACAGGTCTTGCAGGCTAATTAAAGTAAACATTTTCACCATTTTGATGGTTACACTGTGAACAGAAGTGTCTGAATGTTGCTGTCAGTGGGGGATGGGCTCGGGCCCTAAACATTAAACGATGTAGTATCATATCAAAAATGAGTTTGAGAGCATTATCTGGTGTGCATACTCCATTGTTACTGAGTTTTTCCATCTGTCCAGCAGCCAGAGTTTAAGGATTTGGATATTTGTGTGTTTTGTGTTCACTTTTACAACAGGAGTCAGATTTTCCTCACAGCGCCATCTTACCTCCATCTCCACTCTGTCATAGAACCACCCCATTGCTATTTCAGGGCATGTCAGCTAACAGCTAACAGCACAGATTTAGGCTCTAGAAAGATTCCCTGTGGCTTATGGGCCAAACTGGAGAAATGACGCAAATCAGCAAGTGGCGTCACACCTTCATACCCCCTCTCTCTCTCTTTCTCGTTCTCTCTCTCTCTCTCTTTCTCTCACCCTCTTTCTCTCTCACACTCTCTCATTCTGTCACATACACAGCTGAGCTTTTAAAAGGGGTTGTGTGCTCTGGTTCAGTACAATATAGAGTATGCATATGATAATGACGTTTTTTTTACTGTCACACGTATTGTGTGCTCTGTGACCCAAATGTCTGAGGCCATGAACCAGCTCTCCTCTCTGATGATGCTGTCTAACTACTCTTAGACTAGAGGGCATTAAACCCCTTTAACTCTGTTGTTTTCTAACCAATTGTGATAAATGTGATGCACTTATTTACCTCTTTTGGTATTTAACCATACTGTAGGCTTAATATTGCTTTCCCCTTTAAAACAATGGAGATTCGTTCATTAGAGACATTAATTCAGATGCACACCCCAACTTGCAGAGTGAGGTTTATGGCTTTAATGCGAGCTCCAGCATAAGTAAAAGGGGGAAAGTGGGATTAATGGCGATTTGTTTGGAGGTGGCGAGCTCCGGGCTACAGGACTTGCTGTGAGGCGCTTTACGGCCACTGCAGTCAGCTGAAGCCTAATTTGCAGTTATTCGTGGCCAGATAGATAGCGCAAGCCGTGTGCGTACAGTACCCAGGGACCGAGCCTGGGACAGCGCTACATTTCTCTCCCTGACACTTGGGCTGTGCTTTCCCCTATAAATGAGAACAAGCCAGCACCAACAGCATTAATTGCAGAGGCAAAGCCAAGGCTTGGAATGGCCATACTCGTAGCTCATGCTTTTTATATGGGCCTGCAAAATCACCCCAAAAACGAACTGAACCTAAAATAACCCTCCCTTTTATACATCCATCTATCTATCTATCTACCTACTGACCTATCTATCTCTCTATCTATCTACCTACCGACCTATCTATCTATCTATCTATCTATCTATCTATCTATCTATCTATCTATCTATCTATCTATCTATCTATCTATCTATCTATCTATCTATCTATCTATCTATCTATCTATCTATCTATCTATCTATCTACAGTGTTTATACATGTATTTTACTCTGTCTTGTATTTTATTTTTCATGTCATCCTTAGGTCCCCTTTTTCTCACCTGAAGAAGAGCTCCAGGTCTTCTTAGACTCCAGAGAACAGATAGATCACTGAGCTATCAGATGTGCAATAATTTCACTGGTATGCAAGCGCAACACTACAGATAAACAGTCATTGAAAGCCGAATGGTGAGTCGTGATGGCTTGTGCGTGCAATAGTGTGTCGCAGTTTTGTCTGGTACGGGCACGTGCACAATATCTACCAAGGACATGCTGAACACACCATGAGTCACATCAACACACACACACATACACATATGCTCACACATGCACACACACACACACACACACACACACACACACACACACACACACACACACACACACACACACACACACACACACACACACACATCAAACAGGTGATACCTCTCTCATGCCTTTTTTGAACTGCCCTTTCACTAAGCACACATAGCAGAAAACTCTGTGCATAGTGTGGACACTTTACACTGGACAAAGGATAGAATTAGTCCTTCGCTGCACAGTTTTAAAAAAGAATTTGCTGTGTTTCCTCAAAGACCCCATGCTGTGGCAATTTCCACCTCACAAACACGCACACAACAAAGAGTTGCTCAAAGTCACCAACACTGTAAAGAAAGTGGAAGTGGAAAGTCACAAACACACTAATACGGAGATAAACAGAGAAAGAGAGCGAGAGACAGAGAGAGACAGAGAGAGAGAGAGAGAGAGAGAGAGATACACACGAATGAAAGAGAGCCAGACTCACTGAAAGCAGCTATGGCCAGGATAAGTGTCACCACGATGGACAGCCAGGATACCCATAATGCTTTCTTGCGGTAGTTCTGAGCTTCATGGGGCTTCAGCCGTGTGCTGCTCTCCAGCAGACCTGTCAGGAGTGATGGACAGGACAACAGGCACAGATGACTGACAGGCAACTGCTATCAGAGAGACGGAGGACAGATACACCTGATTCAGTTAGTTCATGTATCAAAGTACTTCTAAGTTGACATGTGGTTAAATCAATCCACATAATCAATTATTTGAGTTTTTTTGTGATTGTCAGTCTTATTTAAGATAAAGTATAATTCTCAAATAAGTTTTTTTGAGACTTGCGAACATCCACACTGAGAAATTTGGTCTGTTTTGACAGTTTTGCCCATCTGTGGCAACAAAACCACTGGGCAGGTGCACAGTTACACGCACTAACACAAACACACACACACATTTACAGACTGGAGGGTGTGAGGGGTCTCGCTCTGGCGTACTTTTGCATAATGCATCTCGTGTAGAAACCCATAATTAAAACAGTAGCTGCGGTCCCTCTGACTGCTCAAGAAAACTCCCCACAAGGACAGCTGAAATTTAATAAACTCTTCTTATGTCCCTACCTTTGTCTTCAACGTTGTCGCTGATTTTCATTTCCTGGTCCATAGTGAACGAGTCTGGGTCTCCCTGCCTTGGTCTGCTAGGTAGCGACTGATCTGGAGGGTCGCACTGGCCGTTTTGAGCCGATGGATCCACGATAGTAGGATCCGGGATGGGACTAGGATCCGGAGCCAAGGCGTCTGTCATCGTCGTTCAGGTGTATGTCAAATTAGGCATTCAAATAATCTCACACCGGGGTGAGAGGTGCAACAATCCAGCACGCGCGTGCAGCCCGTCTCGAGGAGAGTGGTGTGCCGCGAACTCGCTGCGTGTCTGAGAACGCAATCAGCGCACGAGAGAGCCTCCAGTCCACAACACACACTCGCTAAGAGGGTGAAGAGTACAGCAGGTACTCTCTAATTAAAAATCTTCGTTTCCTTCGCAAGACCTCTGCCCTGAATTGCGAGGAATTCACACACGTAACCCTGTGAGTACGATATTGCAGGTTACTGGCAAGACTGCTGGCGACAGCCGGTCGGCACAAGGCAGCTCCTCTCTGTGCGCAAGGCTTCGCATCTGGTTTCGGAGAAGAAAAGACCAACATCTACACTGCGCTGAATGTAAAGAACAGCAGCGCACTGTTTGTTTTGATTAGGCACGCTTCTGTAGACGGAAAAGTCGAATCCCCTTTTGTGTATGTCTACAGAAAAAGTTTAGCCAAGGCATTTTTATACCTTGCAAGTGTTTCGAAATCCACAGCATAGACCACAACATTTTGTAATGGGCTATTCTACCCCGTATGACATTGCTATTTTCAGCTGGTAAATAGCCTAACCTATGTTTCCGCCATGTGCCAATGCTCCGCAGAAACACCGCCAAACTAGTTTTAATGAATTTTGGATTCTGTTTAAATTGATGTTAATAGACCCACGAGACATCAAAAAAGACATCAGGTAGGCTCAACAAAGTGAAATCACAGCATCACAGCTTGTGATTTATGTGGGTTTAGCTGTGAATGCGAAGGATGCGTTGTGCTGTTGTTTGTTTGTAACTGGTTCGGTTCAACACATCACACATAGGCTAGAGCAAGACACATAGCCTACTAAACTTGAACACCAAAAGTGCACATGCAAAATACATGCAGTTCAGCTTATTCAGCAATGTGGAAGTATTCTGTGAAGATTCGATTACAAATGATGCGACAAAACAGACAGTAAAGTATTTAAAACAGGTTGTCTGATTTTTTGTTTCAGGGACCCTTTTGATTTTAGGTTACCTTCATTGGTAGCTTAGAAAGGTATGATTTCACAGCTAGTTAGAAGACAATAACATACTGACATAATTTTGCTGATTTATTACATTCAGAAAGAGAGATAACCCATGTAAGACAATATTACAAACGCCTTGATACACCCTCATTACGCCTGTATCTAGTGCAACTTATAAATATGGTCATACTGCGAATATTAAATGTACGAGTTGACATTTTTACCTGACAGGACACTCAAAATTCATGTACCAGGCTACTGGCGTTTGCTTCCATCTAGTGGTGGTGTTTGGTCATTGCAGTCAGTCGCTGTCAAATATGTCCACAGGTGAACAAGAAGTTAACACGTTTTAAGTTAAATGCAAGAAAAAAACGTACTAAAAGTAACCTGCTTTGCTGGAAATGTAAACACTGATTCTGCACAGTTTTTTCTGAATACATTTATGGTGGGGGTGTTTGGACATTGTCAGTCACAGCCTAACCATGCAATAGTAAACAAATTTAAAGTGCCACCTTTTTGGAAATATTAATGTGGACTCTGGTCATTTGTTTTCAAGCAAATACATTCTGTCTGCTTTCTTTGCTGTTAAATGGTTTGAATTTGTTAGTCCCATGCCCAGCACAAGGTCTATGGAAGAAGGCCTGGTCAATGCTTGGAGGACAGTATGGGCTCAATGACAATAATGAACATGTACCACCCAGACGTGAGCAATTTGGGGCTGTTGTTCTGCTGATCCCCTATCTTTACCATGAGTTATAGTCTACCCATACCCATTCCTCAATCCAGTGCACGGAAAGGTCTGCAATTTGATAAAAGGGTAACTATTACTTTCAAATTACAATGATTGATATTGAGCAATCTCAAACAAAACACACACATACAGAGAGAGAGAGAGAGAGAGGTGACTTGGTGCATAAAACAGTGTAATAACAACCAACCACATAGATTTTACATTCAAGGCCATGTCATGTCTGTGTATTTACACAAGATGAGAATGTAATATTTCAGCCGCTGCGTGACGCTGATGCATTGAAAAGTAGTTTGGAGAACTGTTTCTGCTGACAGGCAGCTCCAAACTCAGAAATAGCATCAGATGAAGGCTGTTCATTCTGACAGTGTCCTTCAGCTAAATTCATGGCCAGTGTTTCGCCTTTGTATTATGAGAGACAGAAAGGAAAGGAAAAATGGAGAACTGAGAACTCTGTGATGTTGTCAGGATCAGCTTCTCTCCAGCCAAACTGTGCTGAGATCTGACAAGAGCGATGGCGAGAGGCTCCTGTTCAGACAGTCTGGTGAAATGCCAATATCTGCACAGCCGGCCACTGCTACAGTATAGACCTGGTCTTGCAACTTACAGCAGAAAGTGAATAAAAAAGTTAGAATTAGCCTGGAAAGTGCAGTCTAAGAGAATGAATTACCCTGGCTGATTATAGAAAGTTTGCAGTTTGTTTGCCAAGAATAAGGAGCTCGCCTGAGCCATCTGTTAGTTTTGTCTGTAAAGATCTCTTCTTTCCCCTTGGCCTGTTCACTGAAGCTAAGGTGTAGGCTACAAATGTGAGATATTTGTCACATTTTCCCACACCTCCATGATCATGGAAATTGTACAGTTTAGACTGAGCCACTAACTTTGCTTTTTGCCTTTAATGCTGAAGTCACTGCCATTGTGCAGTGGCTGCCTAGTGGGCTACTGACAGTACAGTCTGTGGCTGTGACAGCGAGCCCTTCATCCTTAATGTAGAAGACTTTTAGGAAGGCGCCCGGAGCAGTGACCAACACCTGCACACAGGTGCACTGAACACCCACTTCACACCAGCTACTCTGGCCTACAAAGGCACAGTGCAGTAACTGTGTGAGCATTGAAGTTGAGAAAATGCATTTACAGTTGTCATACTGCCCGGTGTGGCATGCTGTAGGTATAATAGTGATACTTTCGTATACTTTCTTATTAGGAAGAAGTAAGAAATGTAGTCACAAGACAAGGAAGGCGTTATAAAGTCCATTTCCAGTCTAAATTCAATTTGACAAAATATGCAGTTACTTCCTTTTGGCTTTGTAGGGCAGTACTGGTCAATGGACAGAGGAAACCAGGAAAAAGCACCAGGTCCGCCATCACATCTGAAAGTAGTATTGCTAATTTACAATGTGTACCTAATGTTGCATACATTTGATTAGTTTTTGCTGTTGTTGTTTTTTTAATATATATTTTAATAAATACTTTTAAAGGTCATCAGAATTACAACAACTTGCACAACACTTTGTAAGGATTTTGTTTTCTTTTTGGGTGATATCTGAGCCTCAGGGTGATTTCAGATGAAATGCCCCCAATATACAAAACAAAAATAAAATGCCATCTCCATGTTGTTTCAATTTTGTAATGCATTTCTGAAAGCATGCAATTAAATGATGCAATTCAATTATGGGCAGCTTATGTATTAATCTACCCTGGGTGCTGGAGGAAGATTGCTGTCCCATTTGGGCCAAATAGTTTTTTGTTTGATCTAAGAACTTTTCTGAAATGATTGTAAGTGTGATTCAGAGAAAATTAACATACTACACATGTCACTGTAGCCCAAAAAGTAAGCCAGACTTGTTTAATTGTGCCTTAAATCTTAGGTAAAATCAGCCCTTCCCCATTCTACAGAACAGAGACCTTCCTTCCTGCCAGGGTGGAAAGTATTTAATGTGGTTTAATTCTAATGTTGTTTCAATTATCACTTTAAACCTGGTCTATTACTCAGGTACAGTATTTGCCTGTTACCACGGCACCAAGGTATGCATGCCTGATTTATCACTCTCAATCTCCCATGCCTCATGAACAGCCCTATGGAAACAGATGTCAGGTACTATTGCCGCAGCAAAACTAACAGTACTAATGGCGGTGGCCCTTAAAAGCACAAAGAAAAGGCAAGAAAGGTCATAGAAGTCCAAGCAGGCTGTCACAGACTTGCAACACCTCTGTACAATGGGAGCAATGTTATCTGTGACTGAAGTATATGTGCTTAATAGGGTGAACAGAGTCTTCTACATGACTGCAACTTTGGGAACTGTGCATGATTTGAACAATGGGTCTAGTGTTAATGCACCTAACTATTACATTATCATTACATACACATAACTGATACAATGTTATAACAGCACTGCTAAAGTGCCTTGTTATTATTAAAGAAAATAAAACAGAGAAGCGAAAAATCACAGTAGAAGAAATTTTGTGTTTAAACCAAAGAACTTATAGCTATATAACCTCTTTGTTTTAAACTGACTGTAAAAGCTCCTTTTATCCATCGCTCGTTTTTCTCCAGAACAGTTGGTGGCAGCATACACGCGACTCCGTGGCCTCTAAACATACTTGCGTCATTTTTGTGTGGAAGAAGAACGTCGGCGCGCCGGGACGAACATGGCGGCTGTATACCGGGGTTCCTCGAAATGGCTCTTCACCCCTGAACAGTTGGAAAATACGCCGTCCCGTCGCAATGGAATCGAGCCGGATAGGGAATTATCTTATCGCCAGCAAGCTGCGAATCTTATTCAGGACATGGGCCAAAGACTCAACGTGTATCCTTTTTGATATATGAAAGACGCATTCGTGCTAACTCTTTAGCCAGCCATACGCAGAGCTCATGGCGCCTCGCCTGAAACATCGCCCTCGAAATTTTGGATGATGTGGCGTCGAAATATGTTGTGTTATTGCGCGCATTTCGGTTCTTTTACTAGGAAAATTGCGCAGTGGAAAACTGTTGATCATTTTAGGCATTGTATTGGATCATGTTTTGATCAAGTCCTTGATTTAAAGATCAATGTCGGTGGTCCTTTATACTAGCCTACGAGCTATGCTAACGGGCTAGGCTGGCTATGAACACAATGTCGAAATGGCGTGCTAGCAACAATGGAAATGCCGTGCATACATTTGTTGGCTAGCCTTAGCCAATGTAGTGGGGAGTAAAATTAGTGATTACAAGATCACCGCCCATACTAAGACACCGATCATTTTACTTTATATTTAACTGATGTTTTAATCATAATTTGTCATGCTCAAAATGTGTTTACATTACATGTGTGATAACGTGATCTTGCTAGTTGACAATAGTGTGGCTAGTTGGCTAATGTTGCGCATTTGATGTCCTAGCTGGCGGCCTAGCATGGGTTTCATTTGTTAGCAAGGCCTGCTAAGCCGGCTTCTGACCCAGTCCACTAATTTTGTTATATAACGCAGTGTTTGCAAAGTCACGTCGCAGTAGTCCATAATAAGAGTTTGCGTAGTGAGAGTATGCCCCACTTTGCGTGTTTGGGTGTGTATTGTACACGTACGAGGTGGTCCTATTATAGCCAGTGGTCGTGTCGTCTTGATCGGAAATCATTAGTCATTGAATGTGTTGGCGGAATTTCAGTGTGATTGATATGAGGTGTTGTGTTCGGTACCAGTTATAACTTGCTCAGTGGTGGTAGTGTTACCCTTAACCAGTTGTCTCCCTCAGATCCCAGCTCACAATCAACACTGCAATCGTTTACATGCACAGATTTTATATGCTCCACTCCTTCACTAAGTTCCATAGAAATGTAAGTGCAATTTCTCAGATTTGTTAAACATACTGATTAAATGTAACTATACATTTGTGATCAAATGCACATGTTTATCTCGAGGATGTGTAGAGCAAAACAGCCCTTTTAGGAACTGATTTAAGGCCCGTTTGATGCATGAATAATTAATTACTTTGCAGCGTTCTCCTTTTTTATTTGGTTTCCTACACTGAATAACATATCCTATGTGGTGTCAGAGAAGGCAAATGTAATCCTTTGCTCTGCTTTCATTGGCAGATAATTTCGCCCACCACGCTGTTCTTGGCTGCAAAGGTGGAAGAGCAGCCAAGGAAGCTAGAACACGTCATAAAAGTAGCGCATGCTTGTCTGAACCCACAGGACCCTCCATTGGACACCAAGAGCAATGTAAGTCACACTTCCGTTTGCCCGAATGCCTCTGTGGTCGTGTGTGGGGGCCCCAGTGGATCTGTTTTTCAGGCGTGCAGATGGTGTTTTAGTGTCTGTCGTCAGTGCATGTATATGTGTGTGAGCGGGAAAAGGCTGTTCTTCCTGTTCAGAAGATCTTGTCATAAACAGGCCCTCAGGTAGCATAGTGAAGCAGCGGTGAAGTTGGGGCGCTCTCCTTGGTCTCTGGTGTTGCATAGCAACCCATGCAGGTTGTTTTCATGGTCTGACTTTCCTCCTTTACCCTGTTAATCTTTTGCTTCAGTCGACAGAAGTATCACACACAACCTCACTGTGACCACTTCATGTGCGGTGTAGTTAGATCACTTGTTTTGTTCAGATTTCCAGTGAGGAGATGGTGGGTTAATATGTTACCATGCTCAGTTTCCCTTAAAGTTTGGATAGGCATAGCTTTGCTCGTGTTATGTTTGAGGTATCATAATTCTAAAGCATCCAATAGCTGGTTTGCAAGTTTGTTGTAGGGGACTTATCTTCTAAGAAACGCTCTATTCCCGTTATTTATTTTTCTGTTATATCTGATCTATAAGGCCCATATGAAGTCTCCCCCCTCTATGAGGAAGTACCTCTTTCAATACTTTTGTTTTTTCCTTTTCTTGGAAACGTGAGCATAATTCTAGGCTGTAGGTCTGCGTAGCTACAAATGGGTCGTAGGTTAGTGCACCATTTACCTGAGCATTCATGTTTGCTTCATCAGACTGTTGCAAAGCAAGGAAAGAGATTTAAGCATTTTGTTATGAAGTGAAGGGTGTAGTTTAGAAGGTATATTTGAATATTGTAGGCAAACGTTGTTGTTTATTTGCGTATCATTCTGATTTGTGCTATTACGCCGCAACAATGGCTGTATCCACCTTACAGCCTGTTTAGGTCTCATTTAACTTTAACTGTGCCCTGATCTTACAGCTTACAAAAGCAAAGTGATTGCATCACACCAAATCAATTGCTCCAGCTTCTCGACTATGACATCGGTGGAAAAAAAAACAGGCATTGCATAAGCAGCAGAGTTAATACACACTGATTTGCTGGGAAAAGCCCGACCTCATATCAGTGAACGTCTGGTCTCTTGTGAATAACGCATACTGAGTTACTGCAGTGCTGTGTGCATTGACTGGCATTCCCCATCTGGTGGTGTCTAGACTCTTTAAACGCCTATAGTGTTTAGTCCAGGAAGTGCCCAAGATAGGGGACCAGGTAAACATGTGACAGCCCTCATCTTGTTACCCTAGGGGTGGCTGTCACAGATGACGCTCAGGTATGACGGGGAATGTACCAAACTGTGCAATAAAAGGCCTCCACACATGCAATGTTGCAAGGCATGCGCCACACTTTTAGTTTTAGATTCCTTTGTTTTTAATATAACCTCACTAGCCTTGAACTGCTGCCAGTGTTGTGGGAATTATGATTCTTCTTTTTTTGTCAGCACATCTCTCCATTGCCTATCATAACCATGGATGAAATCATTTGGAAATAACTATAACATTTGCTGCACTGCCAGCGTGCAGAGGTCAACAGAATTGTTGAATTCGAAAGTGCACCAAATGATGTGGGAATGCCCTTAAGAGTTTGCATGACTGAAAGTGTGTTTGTCATGAGCCTGGGATGCTCTGTAACTAAACAATTGTGTGTGTCGGACTCTAGGCATACCTTCAGCAAGCTCAAGAACTGGTCCTTCTAGAAACGATTTTACTGCAAACGCTTGGTGAGTATGAGGTCCGGAATCATCTTTGTCTGTCCACACACAAGATGTGTTGACCTGTGGGAGACGGTCCACTCTAACCTTGTATTATCTTCCAGGTTTTGAAATAACTATAGAGCATCCACACACGGATGTTGTGCGATGTTCCCAGCTAGTCCGAGGTAGAGGATTTACACTCTTCTTTCCTTTCCAAGCTTCACAATTATAAGTGTCATACACAACATGTATGGTTTGATATCTTTTATCTTTATAAATAGTAGAATGCACATTTAATATCCATTTGTAACAAAGTATGACATAGACAACTGAATGCATGCTTGTTATGTTTCTAGGAGTTGTATCGTACACTACTGAAAGTGTTTATTTGTAAATGTTGCTTTCAAGTCATTTTCTCTTTCTCCCTGTTGCCTTGACAGCGAGCAAGGACCTGGCCCAGACTTCCTATTTCATGGCTACCAACAGGTTGTTATCCTGACCCTCTTTGTTGCACTGTGATGGCACCCTATAGCTTCCTGTTTCGCAGGGTACCCCTTCCTGCGCCCAACGCCCTCCTTGCGCCAGGGCCCCATGGGAACCCCCCCGGGCACGCCTGCGGGCACGCGCGGCCACGAGCCCCGTGCTCAGTGCTGCGGTGCCGGACGGGCAGTACCGGGCCCTGGCTGCAGTGCGGTGTATTGTACGAGGGTCTGGAGTTGGTGCAGAAGGGTCGTATGCCCCATAGTGAAGTGTAGCGGTGCTATTGAGCTTCCCCTTGCTTGGTTCAGAGTGCATAGGTCTAATGACACAATTGGTAGCCTGAATGTCTGCTAAAGGGTTGCAAGGGTGTTAACTTAGAGATTGTCCCGGTAAGTATAACAGACATACTCTTTTTTTTTCCCCTACATGTTAATGAAAATTCAGTTACTGAATTATTTAGACATAGTATGTTACACATATTTGTAGCTAGTATAGCTAAAATGTAAGAAACACATAATTGATCAACAGTTAATATTCTGTAGTTAAAATGAAACAAAAATATAACATGCAATTTACAGTGACCTACAGTGTAGCCAAAGATGATTTGTGCACTGCGACAAATTGTCTGCGACAAAGTGAAATGTTAAAGGTTTTCAAAAAAACGGTTTGACAAATGTCTGCTTGGGCAATGCTGCATCTTCCAGCAAAATAATGAGCCCAAGCACAGTGTAAGCCCTGTGAAAGCCTTTCTCACCCAGAAGACAATTTGACAGAGTGTACAAATAATTTTTGGCTACACTGTATGTGTTTTCCGGACTTATAAATCACCCTCGCTTGCTTTTGGCTCCGCCAGTATAAAAATGTTAGTGTGGATGCAGACAGTCACAGATTTTTCACACACAGTGTGAAGGTGGATAATGATGCGATCTGCAGTGCACTAGGCCCCCTAGTAAGTGCTATATACTCTTTAGCTCTTGTCCATTTTTATTTAACTTAAGCATGCGTTGTAGGCTTTTATTTGTAATGTGGCTAAACAAAATGTGTTAGTAATAGTGACCAGGGAGTGTATGCGAATTGCAAGTGTTTCTAGCTAGGATTTTTTTTCTGTTAGAACGTACATTATTTAAGTTTGTAAGTTTCGGATACTTACGTGAACTAGTGCGGAAAAACATACCGTTGCATTTTTGTGCAAGCACAATTGGCAAAACTATACTCGGATGCAAATTTTGTACATTAAGTTAAATGAGTTTTCCTCTGAAGTATTTGTAGGCGTATAATATGTGAAGATTTATGAAGGTAGATAAAGATAAATTCAGCATAAAGATTGGACATAGCTTAATTCCCTTTGACTTTTTATTTTTTGCACTTAGAGCCAAAGGTATTTCAGTGCGGCATAATCATATTCTTATTTTGCGATGTCAGAAAAAGTGACTTTCAGTCCGGAAAATACCATATTTTGTTATTTTTTATTCCAAATGAAAATTTTCCAATAGCATAGTAGCTTTTTAGATAGTGTGGTGATTGATAAACAAGTTGTGTGATTGATGAACAATGTGTGTCTGTGGCTGCACAGTGGTGTACGGTGTCTGGATTGCTAGGAAAGCGAAACATTTTTAAGTCAATTTGACCTTAACGAGACTGTGTGTTAATTGGCTGATTTGCAATGAAGCGCTGACGCTGTTCTGAGTGTGCGCGTGTGTGTGTGGGATGTGAATGAATTTGGTTCCTCTGCCTGACGGACGACCTCTATCGTCCCCCTCACAACAAGCCCCCAAGGTCCACGCCGTTAATTCGACCTCCAAAAGCAAGCTAAAGCTAGGCTCCCCACTGGAGTCCACTCGCTCAGGTAGCCCTGCTTCAGCCTGTGTTGAAAGGGCGGAGAACTGTGCCAGTCCGTGTCCAGACATTGTACATGTACCTCTGTGGATCTGGCCCACGCAGGTTGGCACCCCTAACGCCAGCCTGCACCCACTATGTGGCTCCTGTCTCTGTCCTCTGGCCCACTGTGACCACATATCACATAGCCCCACACCTACTGTTAGTCTGAAGCAGACTTGGGTTGTTTAGGTTATAGGGTGGGTTTTGAATAACTGTACATGCTGTAACCCACAAAGATGGAGGAGTTAGACTTCACTAAAATAAATGCAGTCTTGGTTTGTTTTGCCTTGCTCTGTCCAACTCATACTTTACGTACGTTACTGGCAGGCTGCACCGGTTGTGAAGCTGTAGTAATTCCTTAGTGGACCATTATCTATTTTACAAGAGGGTTTTTTTTTCTCCATAAATGATATGATCATAGATGAACAACTCTCGTCTGCTGTAGCTTCTTTCATTACGTCTAATGGAAGCTATCTATAGCAAAAGCTACAGAAACAAAACTCTGCAGTTGCCCATCTAGTGTAGCCTGCCTGTCAGCCAGTTTGGTTTGGTTGGCATCTGAAGTGGCATAGCTGAGAGACTACACTAATGAGTCATACTCCCAATAGCTTCAGTCTTGACTTGCATATCCTCACAAATGCCTTAAGAGCTATTGCTAAGCACAGTGACTCCCTTGGCATTTAGACATATTTGTTTACTGCCCTGAGGTATCAAAAGGATTTACAAATGTTTTAATTACAACGGGGGGAGGGAGGTGTAAATGGTGTTATTGAAATGCTTCTTGGTTATTGAGTAGGCAGTGATACCCCAGAAGACTAATCGAGTGGCCCCCACCCCCTCTCTGTGTTTTTTTTCCTCTCTCACATGTCCCCTCCACCTCCACCCGACTCGTCTCCGTCCATCTGTGCAGCCTCCACCTGACCACCTTCTGCCTGCAGCACCGTCCCCAGGTGGTGGCCTGCGTCTGCATACACCTGGCCTGCAAGTGGTCCAACTGGGAGATCCCCATCTCCTCCGACGGCAAGCACTGGTGGGAGTACGTGGACCCCTCAGTCACGCTGGAGCTCCTCGACCGTGAGACTTTCCTCCTTTTTTTTTTTTGTCTTTTTTTTTTTGTTGTCTAAAATTGCCTTTTCACCTTTGTCTAAAAATGCCACTTCAGTCAGGGTTACAATCTCAGTAGGACGATGACATTGTAATTATTTTCTAACCCAAAAAACGTTTTCAGACAGTGGTTTTGAAAAGGTGAACAGAGATACTGATTTCACCTACAGCAGTAGTACAGTCGGGCCCTTTGTATCACTCACTAACACTCCCTTTCATTCCAGCCGATTTTTCTCCAGCATAGCTTTAAGTTTGGTTTGAATTTACATTAAATATGGATTTGGTGTTAGATGTCATGCAGTCTACTCCCTGAGATTAGTTTATTGCAAGTGTCATCTCAGAGCTTTGTGAGCACATAAGTGCCTAACTTGCCTGCTAGTGTAAGCAAGTCTGTTATCTGCAGGTGGTGAGACATTTGAATGCGAAATTAGTGTAAAGTAAACAATATGACCTACTGAAATCAAAGGCTTACGAGAGCTGAATTTGTCTATCTACATGCTGGGGATAACGTTCTTCACCGCAAAAGCCTCATTTTAGGTGGAACAGCAACAGACATGGCAGATGACGGGCAATATGACGATAATAGGATGACTTTGCTAAGTTCCTTGCACTGTCTTTGATGTTCAGTTTTTAATTGAGGTGCAGAACATCCCCTCACCTTTGTGTTCGCATAACATAAAGCGGTCCCAGAGCCACGTGGTACAACCCAAGCTGTACTGATTCCCGACCCTGTTGTTTCTCTCGTCTTTGCACAGAACTGACTCATGAGTTCCTTCAGATCCTGGAGAAGACGCCAAGCCGACTGAAGCGCATCCGAAACTGGAGGGTACGTACCAGGGGCATGACGCCAGTTACTGCCCTTCTTCCCTCAACACTACTGAGGTTAATCAGTCACAGGGGAACCTCTCAGGCCTCTAACCCGACGATGTGATCTCTTAATCATTAATCAAGACATTTTATGGACCACTCGTTAATGTTAATCAGCTACATAATGTTTTTTCCCACAATAATTGTATAGATGGTATTTTTTATATTGCTGTATTGTTCTACATCCTTTTCCAAGGGAACACGCCTTGAGTTATCACTGTGTTTGGCGGGAAGTATGTGTTTGTTTAAATCTGGGAAATGACTGCCCTCTTCCTCTCTCCCGTCTAGGCGAACCAAGCGGCGAAGAAGACCAAGACGGACACCCCCTCGGCCGACAACTCGTTCCAGGGCCTGTGCCTGTCCAAGAACAACTCCCTGGACAGCCTCCTGGACATGCGCAGCAACGCCTTCTCCGACCTCTCCTCTTCCTCCTCCTCGTCCTCCTTCCAGCTGGACATGCCCACCAGCTCTGCGGCGTCCCTGTCCCTCAACGGCATGGCGGGGCTGCAGGCCTCGGCCTACCCTTTCCCCGCCTCCTCCACGCCCGCGGACGTCTACGGCCTCAAGCAGGACGCCCTGGGGGGTGCCATGAGCTCCCAGCAGCCCCTGCACCACCAAGCGCCCCTCCCTCCCCCGCCCCCGCCCGCCCCGCCCAAGATCTCCCTGGACAAGTACCGCGAGAAGCGCAGCGAGGCCACTGCCGCCGCGGCTGCGGCCGCCGCAGCTCAGCCGGAACCGCACCGCAAGCACACGCACCACCACCACCACCACAGTAGCAGCAGTAGTGGTGGCGGTCACCTGCAGCCGCTAGCCAGCGGCGCCGACGGATCCATCCGGGTGAAGTACGCGGCGGCGGCCGGCTCCGAGCCTTCGTCCTCCTCCTCCAGGTCCTCCTCGTCCAAGAGCCTGAAGCGTCGGCTGCCGGCCTCGGAGAACGGCAGCGGAGGAGGGGGCAGCCAGGAGGAGCTGCGCATGAAGATCAAAGTGTCGGAGCGCCACGCCGCCTCTTCCTCCTCCTCCTCTTCCTCGTCCGGCGGCTACGGTGGCCTGGAGGTGCCCGGCGGAGGCAGCTGGAGCGGCGGTGGTGGCGGGAGCAGCAGCAGCAAGAGCAAACACGGCAGCCCACGGCAGAGCAGAGACAAGCACCGCGAGCACTCGAGCCACCGGCAGTCCAAGCACGGCCACGGCCACTCCCACTCCAGCTCGCTGTCGCTGGGCGGCCACGGCGACGCCTCGGCCACCTCCACCTCGTCGTCCGGACACCACCACCATCACCACCAGCAGCAGCAGCAGCAGGCGCAGTCCTCGCAGGCCCACCACCACCACTCCTCCTCCAAGTCCAGCCGCAGCTCCAAGAGCTCCAGCTCCTCCCACCACCACCGCAGCAGTGGCGGCAGCAACGCCGGGGGCAGCAGTACCGGCGGCGGCCAGCAGGAGGTGCTGGGCCTGAGCGCCGCCTTCCCCGCCGCGGCCCTGCAGCACCAGGCCGGCTACGGATCCCTCAGCAACTTAGTGAAGGCGGACAAGAAGGGCGGCGACAGCCACGGGCCCGAGGCACCGCTGCCCGTCAACGGCCAGCACATGGACTACGAGGACACCTTCAACATGCTCGATTCCCTGCTAAGTGCCCAGCAGATGAACTACTAGAAGAGGGGCGGGGGCAGGGGGGCGAGAGAGACAGATACGGGACGGCGACACAGAAACCCTGCGAGTTTTAATTTATCTCACATTTATCAGAGTTAAGACATACGCATACACAATTGTGATGTTTTGTTTTCTTTTTGTTTCGTTTTTTTTTTTTTTTCCCTTTTATCATAGTAAATGAGTAACCTCCGCATTTACGAATCTTGACCTAAAAGAAAAAGTGCGTCTGGCAACAACAAAAAAATAAGATCTATATATATATATTAATATAGATAGTCAAATGCTACTCTGGAAAAAAAAAGACAAGTATGTGAAGTATTTCCACCTGTCGAGGCTTCCTGCTAGATCAAGCGCTTTTCTAGCTGCTGGAACTCAGGGCAAGGGCGGGTGGCGACGTGGTTCGCTTTCATTTAATGAGATGTTTTATACCGTTTGTGCTCGTTCCAATCAAAGGGAGAACCTCCGAGTTCTGATGACTGTTTACAAGACGTGCAAAAGAGGAGAAAACTGTTTTTCGCGCATTTTTTTGTATTTTGAAACTCTATTCCTCAAACGCTCAGGTGTGGAGATGCATAAGGATGTAACAACGAATATGAAAGAAAGTCTATATACATTACATTACGTACATACATACATAAACTTACAAAACATATCTACACAAATTATTATGTTGGTCCAATGGTGAATTTGTTTAGGGCAGATCTTCAGCATCTTGGTCTTGAGTCTGATCATCCACTCTCTGCTGCTATTTTACGATGCGGACGAAAAAAAAAAAAAAAAAGCCCAGTTGTGAACTTGCTCTCCGCGCCTCTTCTCCTCGCGCCCACATGACTACTGACTTAGCCTTTCACACACACGCGAGGGGCCGCCGGCAGGGCACAGCAATAAACCTGCCCTCCGGTGCGCCCCCGTGCTCTAAACCTGTGGCAGTCGGAGGAGCGACCCAGGCCAGACTAGCGGAGAGGAGGCCGGGGGGGCGAGACTGAGACCGAGACTGGGTTGTCGGAGGAAGAGGAGGGTTCTGACCGAGCTGGGTCGTGTTTAAAGTCCGTCAAGTCCCAAACTGGCTCTTTGTTCCGGGTGTGTGTGTTTGGGGGGCTTGTTAAGTTTCGCAAATTCATAGACTTGTGACCGTAAAACTGGATGCCAAAGGTAGTGCCTAAAAACTCTAGCAGATTTAAGTCACAGTTAAAAATTACGTTTACAGGTTATTTTTCTTTGTTTTCATGTGTAAAAGTGCATTTTAGGAGAGCCATCTGTTACCCCAGAAATAGAAAAGAAAAAAGAAAAAGGTTTAAAAAAAAATCACAGATGAGTTGTCTAATTATAAGCCCCCATTCTCACCATGCAAACAGTTTTTAAAAACACGATTCTGGGCACAGCCTAATGTTTTATTCCTTTTAATATGCAGATTCTTGATTGTTTTTGAATGTCATTCAGACTCATTTCTGTTTCTTTGTGGGTTTGTGAAACGTGCTACTAGTGATTTTACTCTGCATAGGACTCGTGTAGCTTAAAACAGACTGTCCCCAAAATCTTGATGTCCAGTGTTTCAAATGAGAATAAACCATACGCATCTCAGTGTTCTGCTGTCTTTCTTTGGGCTGTTTGGTTGTTGGGAAAACTGTTGAAATCCCACTTAAGCATGGCAATTGAGGTCGTTTTAGGAACATAAAAGGATTTAATCTACCCCTTGGGCCATGCAAGTTGGCCACATCTGTGGTTTCAGTCAGTACCCTGAAAGACCTCTAGGTGGTATGAAAGCTCAATTGAACCACCAGAAACCGTATAGGCTTTATTTAATCATACATAAGTTTTTCAACGACGTAGTGTGGTGTGGAAGGATGACGCCATGATATTTCATATTTTTTGTTAATTACAGCCTGTGCACATATTACTGGTAGAGTCACTCTACAAGATTTTGTATTGGGTTTTATGATCGGGTGTCTCATTGGTCTGTTATGTTCTGTGTGACCTCTAGGTGGAGATGTTCAGTCATGTATGTCATTTCATTCAGCGGGGAGCCAGACAGACTTGGGTAAAGAAAGCGTTCTTCTGCAAGTGGACGCGGCTGTCCCCGGAGACTAGGGACCAGAGGCGCTTTAATGCCGGGCCTCAGCCAATCAGGGGCCTCGTAATATTAAAGATGTCATTGCATCGTTTTTTCATTAATTCTGCAGTGGTTTCTAGTATTAATGAATGTCCTGCCCGTTGGTTTTGGTGAAGGATGCTTTAGCACTACTGTTACAGGCTGTTCTGGTCTGATGGAGGAGATGGAGCAGGGACAATGACAGGTTCTTGATTATGCTAGTCACAGGCTACAATCATTCTAAGCCCATTCGGCCATAGCACACCCAATAGAAGATTTAAATGGTCAAAAACAAACACACTTGCCTATGTTTTACTAGGTGAATGTGTGCTGCAATGAGACTCCTCCGATAATGACAACTATGGAATGGGTTTTTCTAACTAACAAACTTACGTCATTTTGTTTGCCTTTTTCATTATTCGCTGTTTTTCTGCGTATTTTGTTTCATTGCCTAACAGATGCAATCTGCTTTTTGGTAACAATGCATATTTACAGATTGTAAACTACAACGTCGATCTGTAAAGGAATAGCGCTGTCGGAAGCACGTCAATAACCACCATGATTGAAACAACTATGTGCGGCGGTTAAACGGGGTGTGTGAATCGTACCCGAATTACATCAGTGAGGTACATCCTTATCTGTTGTCCTATTGAGGACTTCAGAAAATGATGAATGAATTGGGATGAGAATATGATTATTCAATTCCTACGCGAAGGTCCGCAACACCCTCGCGGAAGCATTCTGATTTGAGCTGTGAAACGTGAATGATACCTCAAAGACGACGTCGTGTGAGATGCGAAAGTGGGACAAGTTACTGCAAGATCTGAACGTAGCACGGTAAACGGGTGCGATTCAAAGATGTGACCTGAATGTCATGTGGGTGGGCAGAAACTCATTTGGGGGCAGAAAAATGCCTGAAAAATACGTGAAAAACCGCTACTATTATTACTGCTACTAGGCCTAATATAATAATAATTGTAATACTACTACTACTAGTCTAATAATAATAATAACTTTCCAATAATTCCTGAATATCCAACCATGTCTGAATGAAGTGAATGGTGATAGGGCCTACTGTTATTCTCACAACAGCAACAGCAGATAGGCATCATTTAAAAATATATTATTTTGCCTCATGCATTTATCAGTAAGATTAATGTAATAATAAATCATCTTGAGAACCTGATAATCTTTTCCACAATACTAGGCTATGTAGAATACCATACAAGATAGATATGGATAAGGTGTTAGGTGCGCAACCGGCCCCTGGATTTTAATGTCACAATCAAACAACAAAGCACTTCTGAATGACTGAATTGTAAGCATTTTCGTTTTAATCTGATACACTGTTTCGGTTTAGTAAAGTAAAGTTCACTGGTATTTAGCAAAAGCTGTTATCCAAAGCGACATGGAGTTTAAGATGTCATTGCATCGTTTTTTCATTAATTCTGCAGTGGTTTCTAGTATTAATGAATGCCCTGCCCGTTGGTTTTGGTGAAGGATGCTTTAGCACTACTGTTACAGGCTGTTCTGGTCTGGTGGAGGAGATGGAGCAGGGACAATGACAGGTTCTTGATTATGCTAGTCACAGGCTACAATCATTCTAAGCCCATTCGGCCATAGCACACCAAATAGAAGATTTAAATGGTCAAAAACAAACACACTTGCCTATGTTTTACTAGGTGAATGTGTGCTGCAATGAGACTCCTCCGATAATGACAACTATGGAATGGGTTTTTCTAACTAACAAACTTACGTCATTTTGTTTGCCTTTTTCATTATTCGCTGTTTTTCTGCGTATTTTGTTTCATTGCCTAACAGATGCAATCTGCTTTCTGGTAACAATGCATATTTACAGATTGTAAACTACAACGTCGATCTGTAGCCTAAAGGAATGTAGCGCTGTCGGAAGCACGTCAATAACCACCATGATTGAAACAACCATGTGCGGCGGTTAAACGGGGTGTGTGACTCATTACCGATTTACGTCAGTGAGGTACATCCTTACCTGTTGTCCTTTTGAGGACTTCAGAAAATGATGAATGAATTGGGATGAGAATATGATTATTCAATTCCTACGCGAAGGTCCGCAACACCCTCGCGGAAGCATTCTGATTTGAGCTGTGAAACGTGAATGATACCTCAAAGACGACGTCGTGTGAGATGCGAAAGTGGGACAAGTTACTGCAAGATCTGAACGTAGCACGGTAAACGGGTGCGATTCAAAGATGTGACCTGAATGTCATGTGGGTGGGCAGAAACTCATTTGGGGGCAGAAAAATGCCTGAAAAATACGTGAAAAACCGCTACTATTATTACTGCTACTAGGCCTAATATAATAATAATTGTAATACTACTACTACTAGTCTAATAATAATAATAACTTTCCAATAATTCCTGAATATCCAACCATGTCTGAATGAAGTGAATGATGATACTGTTATTCTCACAACAGCAGATAGGTATAATTTAAAAATATATTATTTTGCCTCATGCATTTATCAGTAAGATTAATGTAATAATAAATCATCTTGAGAACCTGATAATCTTTTGATTCAAGAGGTGGATAGGATCTAATGGTAAGTCAATGGGTAGAATCGTCTTTAGAACTAGCATTGGCAGTGTCGTTTGTGTAATGGCGTATGCGTTAATGACTGCAAAAGTATCTGTGGTAAAATGGTGGCAAAGTGCAAATATTCGATAACAAGTCCTAATTAGTAAGTAAGCAGGTCATTTTGGAAGTAAATTGTGGTTGTGGTTAATTTTGTAAGTAAAACTTTGGGAGTCGGGCGGGGGCGGTGTAGGAGATGAGATGGGGGAGGAGGAGGAGGAGGAGATGAGGCCCAGACAGGCCCTTGGGGTGAGCGAGGCCCAGACAGGCTCCCTCTCCCCCCTTCTCCTTCCCCTCCTCTTTCCCTATTTTTTTTTTTTTATGCGTTGGTGCAAATAGTTGGTAATGAGCAGGAAGTAGTACATTTTGGAAGTAAACGGTGGTTGTAAGTGAATTGTGGAAGTACATTTTGGAAATTTGGGTAGCAGGTAGCTAAACTGTGGACACACGCTAAAGGATTGATCACCTTTAGTGGGGCCGCCTCAGGGGAGGGTGTACAGTGAATAAAGGCCCGAAACACCCGTGGATATGTCAATGCATCGTTTTTTCATTAATTCTGCAGTAGTGGTTTCTAGTATTAATGAATGTCCTGCCCGTTGGTTTTGGTGAAGGATGCTTTAGCACTACTGTTACAGGCTGTTCTGGTCTGATGGAGGAGATGGAGCAGGGACAATGACAGGTTCTTGATTATGCTAGTCACATGCTACAATCATTCTAAGCCCATTCGGCCATAGCACACCCAATAGAAGATTTAAATGGTCAAAAACAAACACACCTACTTGCCTATGTTTTGCTAGGTGAATGTGTGCTGCAATGAGACTCCTCCGATAATGACAACTATGGAATGGGTTTTTCTAACTAACAAACTTACGTCATTTTGTTTGCCTTTTCCTTATTCGCTGTTTTTCTGCGTATTTTGTTTCATTGCCTAACAGATGCAATCGGGGTAGAAAATTTTCACGTGCAGCATGCATATGCAACTTGGAGTTACCTCATATTTCAAAAAGAACAAGTGGTTTCTCGTGGAATGACACCTTTAATAAATAATAATAAAAACGTCCATAATCGTACATCACTGGAGTTTTGAAATCATTAAAATCATCCATAGACGGTGAAACAACAGCACAGCGCACTACAATGACATCTGGTGGTGGCGGTGGAGGTAAGCGAAACTCTCCTCTGTCCCAAAATACATTGTAACAAAAGCCTATGCAAGCTTCTTCTGTCAAGACGGCAGCTAAAGTTAATTTATTCAGCAGCTGGAAATCAATCACGCAACTTTTCTCAGTGGAAAACATGCTGCATGAGAATAATCCACAATTCAAAGCGTGGTGCATAACCTTCTGCAGCAGGTAATTATTTTTAAGGTTTGTTTAAATATAGCTGCATCGCTTTTATTAGAATCGTGTAAGGCAGCCTCAACTAGGACACCATCTGTTTTATGGGCTTAATACACAATTACGTTACCAAGGTGAAATTAATAAGACACCCATTAAAACACTGCTCAGCATGCCTATGAAATAATATACAGTATAACTCTATAAATAAAAATGAGTTTTAACCTATTTGTATTAATAGGTTAGGCTATGCTTATACATTTTCCTGTCCTCCTCCTTCGTTTGATTAAAATTAAATGGGCAGTTTATCGCCTATCTCGAATAAAAGCAAACCTTTACAGAGTCTGGGATAAAGGTGTGGGTAAGCAACCTTCAGGACAACTTGTTTGGGGCTGTTGAGCATCGTTTGTCAGTCAGCGCGAGTTGCCCTTTCCCTGCTATTCTCCGGACCGAGAGGAGCCGTCTTTATTCCGCTCCAGTAAGATGGACTGTAACTGTGTGTTTTTTTGCTAGTAGTCTACGCTCTGCTCCTCGTTCCAGTTTTTATCTAGTGTCAAAAACCGAAGAGGTATTACTATAAAGGAAAGTTCATATATTCCTGGCCAGATCTGGGCGCAAATTCGCCCACCAAAACTCTTATTTTGGCACAAGTAGGAACTCACACCGGAACAGCAATAATTGTTCGGACCAGTTGAGTGCAATGTAAACTGCTAGCAAATGCTGTACAATAGAATGCGTTAGACGAATCTAAACATCAGGCATATCAATATATGTAGCTGCTATCTGCTGGATTCGCAGTATGTGTTTAGTTGCCGAAAAAATATAAAGTTCATTTCGACCAATAGGGTCCGAAGGGGGCGGGATCTACAGAGAGCTCGCAGTTGACGTTACTGTTTCAATTCACAAAATAACATTTTTTTCTGAGCTTCTGCTTTTTGGTAACAATGCATATTTACAGATTGTAAACTACAACGTCGATCTGTAAAGGAATGTAGCGCTGTCGGAAGCACGTCAATAACCACCATGATTGAAACAACTATGTGCGGCGGTTAAACGGGGTGTGTGAATCGTTACCGACTTGCATCAGTGAGGTACATCCTTACCTGTTGTCCTCTTTGAGGACTTCAGAAAATGATGAATGAATTGGAATGAGAATATGATTATTCAATTCCTACGCGAAGGTCCGCAACACCCTCGCGGAAGCATTCTGATATGTGCTGTGAAACGTGAATAATACTTGAAAGATGACGTCGTATGAGATGCGGAAGTGGGAGAAGTTACTGCAAGATCTGAACGTAGCACGGTAAACGGGTGCGATTCAAAGATGTTACCTGAATGTCATGTGGGTGGGCAGAAACTCATTTGGGGGCAGAAAAATGCCTGAAAAATATGTGAAAAACCGCTACTACTATTACTGCTACTAGGCCTAATAGCCTAATAAATGTTGGTGACCTTCTACACAGCTGTAGTAGAATCCATCCTCTGCTCGTCCATCACAGTCTGGTTTGGAGCAGCCATACATCATGACAAACACAGACTACAGCGCACAATTCGGACTGCAGAAAAAATCATCGGTGCCCCCCTGCCCTCCCTCCAGGACTTGTACATTGGGAGGACCAGGAAGCGGGCAGAGAACATAATCAAAGACCCCTCTCACCCTGCACACACCCTCTTCGACCTCCTTCCCTCTGGTAGACGCTACAGATCCCTGCGCACCAAAACTACCAGACACAAAAACAGCTTCTTCCCCACTGCCATCACCCTACTGAACAGCTGAACTATACATGCATACATACATACATGCACATATGTGTATATGCTTACTGTTATGCCCTTGTATTCCCCCCCTCTCAGCGCTTCTCTTGCACATGACACAAGTAAAGACTTGCCTAGGTGTCCCCTGCCCAGCAACTCAAGACTCTTTTTGTGCCCCCCCAAAACTTTACGCCTTATTGGTATATTGTCATGCCGGTTGTTTAACCCACTGTGACACCATGTGCCTACTTGTACATTATTGCCCATATTGGGTGCCTGTATGTACTGTATATTGTATATTGTTGTCCCTACTGTGCAATACAAGTACACATACTTGTTTAGTCTATTGTATTTATTGTATTGTATGACGTTTTGTGTTATGTGTATAGAGAGCTAACATCTGCCGGAGTCAAATTCCTTGTATACGTAAGTATACTTGGCCAATAAAGCTGATTCTGATTCTGATTCTGATAATAATTGTAATACTACTACTACTAGCCTAATAATAATAATAATAATAATAATAATAATAATAATAATAATAATAATAATAACTTTCCAATAATTCCTGAATATCCAACCATGTCTGAATGAAGTCAATGGTGATACTGTTATTCTCATAACAGCAACAGCAGATAGGCATAATTTAAAAATATATTATTTTGCCTCATGCATTTATCAGTAAGATTAATGTAATAATAAATTATCTTGAGAACCTGATAATCTTTTGCACAATACTAGGCTATGTAGAATACCATACAAGATAGATATGGATTAAGGTGTTAGGTGCGCAACCGGCCCCTGGATTTTAATGTCACAATCAAACAACAAAGCACTTCTGAATGACTGAATTGTAAGCATTTTCGTTTTAATCTGATACACTGTTTCTGTTTAGTAAAGTAAAGTTCACTGGTAGCCTATTTAGCAAAAGCTGTTATCCAAAGCGACATGGAGTTTAAGATGTGGGTTTATCGGTTTTGCCTTTAAGCACATAGGCTAATATTTGGAATGTTTTGAAGTTGTTGAATGGAATACCTCTTGGTTCTTTAGCATAGCCTAGAGTCTAGGCCCTAGACCATGCCTGGCTGTGAGTGCAAATGTGCACAAAGTCCTAGCCTACTGTAAATCTGTTTTGCTCATTGAGATTCATCAAATGGCAGAGAGCCGAAGTTCACACATTTCTGTATTTATTTGTAAAGAATGTGAATGAATATTGTTTTAACAATATGTAGGCATGTAAAACGCTAAAATCCTCTGTAGCCCAGGGGCTGGGGGGGATGTTAAAGTGCCCTGCTAGGGACTGACTAATAGACTGCGTCACAGGCAGTGTGCATATAGCTCTTTAAACATAGCATCCCAGCATGCCAGAGGAGACCAAGCCAGGTGCTTGCGTTCGTTCATATTCTGCAGAGGCAAATGCACAAAATAGGATGCTCCACTTTCACGCCCAAAAACTCCAATGCCAGCAAACACCGAATTGCCCCTGCCCATAATTCAGCTCTTAAGTGGTAAATGCTTGCCCTCCTACCACACTCATGAATGACGCTGAACTCAAACCTGGTACATTTCAGTGCATTTTAGACAAAGAAAACTTTCACTGTCAATGGAACACAGTAAAGCTATAAAACAAAATTATTTGGTTGTCTGCCATGGAGTTCTCCAGATATCTGCAAATGCCTGAAGAGCTTTCTTGCAGTGTCTGGGACAGACTAGACGCTTAAAAAGGCATTTTCTGCATTATCCCAAGTAGTCAGTTCCCTCGTTTTTTGGCAGGTTAATGGCACCGAGACAGATTTAAGTTTAAAAGAAGGGCCACTTAAAGTGGAGAAGTGCCTCTTTGGCAGGTGAATTGTTGCCACTCTTACACAACAGTAGGTGTCTGCATGAGTTTATCCTGCCACCACCCCCTTCTCCCTCCGATTCCTCCCACACTGTAGAAGGACTTCTTACTGTCAGTGGTCTTAGTGAGGATGGCAGGGGGCCTGAGTGTCGAGCAGCTAGGTTTCTGTCATTTTCTTTTTTAAATCCTCAGTGAAACATACTTCAGACTCAGAAAGCCTCCCCTCAGTATGCCCAGAGAATGGCAGGTCAAAGCACTTTTTTCTACAACCTTTTTTTTTTTTTTTTAAGTGGTTAGAAGGTAAGCTAATGGGAAGAAGTTTAGTTCAGCCGGGTGTATGTGTGTGGCAGCTCAGTGCCAGACAGTCTGTTTTCTCACCTTAATTTCACTCCTTCTTACGCAATGGGAACTCATTACTGTGCTTTGTCAGCTTCGGTGAGATGACAAGGTATTCATCAAGGTGTTCAAGGTGTTTTGTTAATAGGGATTAAGCACAATCATGGGTAACAGTGTCTTTATTTTTAGTTTTTTATTTAAATGCGAGCAAGAACCAGCTGACAGAGTGGACGTGTGGCTTTTCATGCCTGGCAAGAACAGTCAAGCTGAAGAGGCCACAAAAAGCAGACGGAGTCACTGCTGTGTAAACTTTCTCCTCTCTCTCTCTCTCTCTCTCATTTCTTTCCTTCTGAGGGCGGGTTTCGAGCGAGTGGAAATCCATACCCTCTCTGTGGCCTCGTCTCCTGGACTGGCGGCGCAGGCTGCAGGAACAAATGAGATTTCTGTGAAAATAGACACCCTCTCCAGACCCTGATCAAATCAGACCCCCCATACTCTCTCTCTCTTTCATGCTCTCTCTCTCTCTCCCACACACACACGCACACACACGCCACACACACACACATACACACACACACACAAACACACACACACACACACACACACACACACAACATATGTGCTCCCCAAGGCAGAGAGGCTCTCGGAGACCGGGGCTCGCGGTGTCACTTAACCAATCAGGAGTGATGAGGAGACGAACTGGCGGCCGACTCTCACTGTGGCCCCTCCCACCTGGGTGTGCTTTACTGGCTGTGTGGTCAGGAGCTAGCTTCTCACCCACAGGTAGCAACACCAAAATCCCTCACTTGTGAAGACATGCCTACCACTGTAAGTGAAAGTCATATTTGTCATCACACGGCACATCACAGTACACAGTGCACACAACGAAGTTCACCTTTGCATTTAACCCGTCACACACATGTGAGCAGGGGGCAGCCACAATGGTGCCCGGGAGCAGTGCGTGGGGACGGTACCATGCTCAGGGTACCTCACTACTGGCGACCCGGGATTCGAACCTGCAATCCTGCGGTCACAGGTCCGATATCTTAACCGCCAGGCACCGCCATCACTGCAACCACCGCCACCACTGCCACCACTGCCACCACTACCACCACTACCTTATTACAGTGTAATTACCAAGGTAATAATAACTAATATGCACCCTGCATTTACCTGTTGTTACATGGTAATAACTTTTATGTTATGCATTCGCTAACAGCCAGCACAGACAGACGTCTTTTGTACTTTTGTATTTATTGGCCTACATATTACCAAAGGGCACTTACAGTGGAAGTAGACCAAGCAGGGGGTTGAGGATACACTGTTGACAGTGATCAATACTATATACAAGCACTTAGACAATCTTCACAGCTTAGGGAAGATGCTTTTCATTGATTTTAACAGAACATTCATTCACCATACAACCCCATCTGCTGGCCAGCAAGCGAGCGAATCCTGGCGTTAACCCAAGGCTTATTCTATGGATTAATCATTTTTTCTCGGAGCAGCCCCAGCAGGTGGGGTTTGGCTCAGCTATTTCTTCTCCCCATATTTATAAACACAGGGGGCACACAGGGCTGTGTGGTATGTGTGCTTTATCTACACACTATGGGCACCAGCTCTCTCTCTCTCTCTCTCTCTCTCTCTCTCTCTCTCTCTCTCTCTCTCTCTCTCTCTTCTTTCTTTCTTTCTTTCTTTCTTTCTTTCTTTCTACTTCTGTCTTCACTTTCTCTGTCTCCCTCTCTGTCTCCCTTTCAGTCTCTCTTTCTCTCTTTCTCTCTCTCTCTGTCTCTCTTTCTTTCTTTCTTTCTTTCTTTCTTTCTTTCTTTCTTTCTTTCTTTCTTTCTTTCTTTCTTTCTTTCTTTCTTTCTACTTCTGTCTTCACTTTCTCTGTCTCCCTCTCTGTGTCCCTCTCAGGCTCTCTCTCTCTCTCTCTCTCTCTCTCTCTCTCTCTCTCTCTCTCTCTCTTTCTCTCTCTCTATTCAATTCAATTCAATTCAACAGCGCTTTATTGGCATGACAAAAATACACATTTCTACTTGTACAGAGTATAAGTAGTGTGTTCATAACAAGACAAACAAGGTCAGAACAGTAATCATAGAATGCTGCTTGTGTGTGTGTGTGTGTGTGTGTGTGTGTGTGTGTGTGTGTGTGTGTGTGTGTGTGTGTGTGTGTGTGTGTGTGTGTGTGTGTGTGTGTGCGTGTGTGCCTGCATGTGTATGTGCACGTGTGTGCCTGCATGTGTATATGCGCGTGTGTGAGAACTGTGCAAGAGGTGTGTATGTGTGTGTGCATATGTGTGTGTCTGTGGATGGGGTGCAGGTGTGTGTGTGTGTGTGTGTGTGTGTGGATGGGATGCATGTGCATGCAGGAGTGTGTGTGTGACAACGTGTCTTTGGAATTGTTTACTGTATGCGCTTCACTCATGAGGTGACTCTCTCTCTCTATGGCAGGCATCTACATAACTGGCAGCGACTCTTGCACTCTCTTGTTCCTCACCTAGTAAAATTCTCATCAGCTTGTTGTCTTGTAGGTTTGGAAATTCAGGATGTATATTTGTGAATTTGGGAAAGAATTGGTTACGTATTTCTTTCCATCGGCTGCATTCATTTAAAAAGTGGAGTTCTGTTTCTATAGTGTCTTGGTTACATTTTGTGCACAGCCTTTCTTCTCTAGGTAGCCAGGTCTGTCTATGTCTGCCCTTTTCTATAGCCAGACTATGGTTACTAAGTCTATATCTGGTCAGGGTTTTTCTGTGTTTGGTATTAGTACCTGTGGAAAGGTAGTCTGCTACAGTGTACTTTCTGTTTAGGGCCAGATAGCATTGAAGTTTATTTTGATTTTTCGTTGTTTCAGTCCAATATGATAAGTAGTTTTGTTTTTCTGTGTTTATTACTTGGTTGGGCCGGATTGTTTGAGCAATGGTATTTAGGTCCTGAGGCTGGTGGTTAGTTGGGTTAGTCTGGTTAGTTACATTAGTTTGTGTGAGTCTCCAGACCATCTGAATGAGGGGGCTTGCTTTTGTACTCATCTCTTGGCTTTTAAGGGCTTGGAAACAAAATGATTTGGGGTCACTTGTTTTTAAATGTTTAAAGAATTTGGTGGCTCTTTTTTCAATGTTAATTAGTAGAGGGTATTGTCCTAATTCAGCCCTGCATGCATTGTTCGGTGTATTCCTCCCTACCTTGAGGATGTTCTTACAGAACTCTGCATGCAGGGTTTCAACTGGGTGTTTGTCCCATTTTTCATATCCACTCTCCGTAAGAGGACCCCACACTTCACTGCCATAAACTGCAATTGGTTCAATGGCTGATTTGAATATTTTGAGCCAGATTCGAATGGGTATATCAATTTGGATAGATTTTTTGATGGCATAGAAAGCCCTTCTTGCTTTCTCTTTCAAATCATTCACGGCCAAGTTGAAATGGCCAGTTGAGCTGATTTTTAGTCCCAGGTAAGTATCATTTTTACATGTTCGATAGTATTTGTGCCTATAGTGAATTTTCTTCCATGACATCTGGATTTTTTCCTGAATGTTAGTATTTTAGTTTTATGATTGTTAATAGTCAGGGGCCAGGTCTGACAGAAATTATGCAGCACATTTAGGTGTTGCTGTAGACCAAATTCTGTTGTAGACAGCAAAACCAGATCGTCTGCGAAAAGGAGGAATTTGATTTCGGAGTCATTTAATGAGAGTCCAGGTGCTGCTGACTGCTCTAGTGTTTTAGCCAATTCATTAATATAAATATTGAAGAGGGTGGGTGATAGTGGGCAGCCCTGTCTCACACCCCTTTCTTGAGTAAAGAATTCTGTTTGTTTGTTTCCAATTTAAATTGCACATTTATTGTTGGAATACATTGTTTTTATTATACTGTATGCTTTTCCCCCTACACCAGTTTCAATAAGTTTGCAGAATAGGCCATTGTGCCAAACTGAATCAAAGGCCTTCTGGAAATCTACAAAGCAGGCAAATATTTTTGTTTTATTTTCATTGACATATTTGTTAATTAGGGTATGTAGGGTGAAAATGTGGTCTGAAGTTCTGCAGTTTGGTAAAAATCCTATTTGGTTTCTACTCAAAGCATCGTGTTCGATAAGGAAGTTTAAGATTCTACAATTTAAAATGCTACAAAATAACTTCCCCAGGTTACTGCTCACACAGATGCCTCTGTAGTTATTGGGGTCCAAATTGTCTCCACTCTTAAAAAGGGGTGTAATGAGTCCTTTATTCCAGATGTCAGGGAAGTATCCAACACTCAGAACAAAGTTGAACAGTTTTAAAATAGCCAAACGAAGGCTGAGGCTTGTATTCTTAAGCATTTCATTAAGGATGCCATCAGGTCCACTTGCCTTTTTTGGCTGTAGGCCTTTGAGTTTTTCTGTCAATTCGGCTTCTGTAATTGGGTAGTCTAGTGGGTTTTGATATTTGTTGATGGTATTCTCCATATCAATCATTTTACTATAAATGCTGGTTTGTTCTGGGGTCATGACACTTTTTCCATAGAGATTTTTGAAGTGGTTTCTCTATATCTCTCCATTTTGTATGGCAAGTTCTCCATGTGGCTTTTTTGTTAATGTGTTCCAATTATTCCAGAAATTGTTAGAATTTAGAGATTCTTCAATAGATTCTAATTGTTTTTTGGTGAACTGTTCTTCTGAGTGTGCTTTTGTATTTTTTGACTTCTTCATAGTAATTAAGGCGTATAACAGGGCTGTTTGGATTTCTGTGTTTTTGGTTTGACAAAAGCCTAACTTTATTTCTCATGGTTTTACAGTCTTGGTCGAACCATTTTTCATTGTCATGTTTTTTCTTGTGAGGTTTTGTATTTGTTTTTAGTTTAGAAATGGTGGCCAGGTAGTGAAAAATGTTGTTTAGGCTTTCAACTGCTTGGTTTACACCCTCTTTATCGTGGGTGTGAGAAGACAATAGAAATGTTTCAATTAGGGAATGTACTTTGGGTTGACACAGTGCATTTAAGTTTTCTTTATTGCTGTTATAGGCCCATCTGTAGGTTTTTGTGGTGTTATACAGCTTACACAGCCTTGTGTGTTGGTTGGTCATTTCTGTCTTTTTGATGTACAGAGTAATTTGGCTGTGGTCTGATAGGGGTGTAAGTGGTTTGACCGTGAATGCTTGGAGGGAGAAAGGATCAAGATCTGTAATCATATAATCAACTGTTGAGCAGCCAAGAGGTGAGCTATAGGTATATCTCCCCAGCGAGTCCCCTCGCACCCTCCCATTGACCAGATATAGACCAAGGCTTTTGCAGAGCTCGATGAGTAATTTCAATTTTTATTAAATGATTTGTCAAAATTGTTGCGGGCGAAGTTAATTATGTTTTGAGGGTAGCTGAGGCCAAATATGTGACTGTTTCCTTCGTCTGAGTTGTAATCAGCTAGGGCTCCTGTTCTGGCATTTAGATCTCCGCAGATCAACACTTTTCCCTGGGCCTGAAAGTGGTTGATCTGGCTGTGGAGAGTATCGAAGGTTTCCTCATCATAATAAGGAGATTCGGAGGGAGGGATGTATATTGCACAGAGAAATATGTTGTCTATTGTCTGTGTCATTTTCTTGTCAATTTTTAACCATATATGGAATTTTTCTTTCTTTATTGTAGAAATGTGCTTTGCAATTTCTAGTTTGAGCCAAATAAGTATGCCTCCTGAATCTCTTCCGCGTGTGACCGTACTGTGTTTTGTCTTTTTCGCTTTCCCTGTCTCCCTCTGTCTCTCTGTCTCTGTCTCTTTCTCTCTCTCTCTCTCTCTCTCTCTATTTCTCTTTCTTCTTTGCTTTCTCCCTCTCTCTCTCTCTCTCTGTCTCTCTTTCTCTCTCTCTTTCTTACACACACACACACACACACACACACACACACACACACACACACACACACACACACGCACACACACACACATGTGCATACAGTTTTATATGCAGATAACTTCCCTCTAGTCGGCTAGCTACAACCTGAGATTCAATTACTGGATGGTTTTGTGTAAGTAGGGAACCCCATTAAAAGGTGTGGGCTACACACAACTTCCTTACTGTTAATGCAAACACATAACAAATGATTTTAGACATAGCAGCTGGTAAGTGCCATTTTCAGCAACACACCCCAAGAAAAGTTGAACAGTTTAACATTTAAAAATATATTTAAATGAAATTTGCTGATCAGATGAAGCCTGACAAAATATGGTACTGCTCAGAAAAAAACAGATGGTATAATACTAACCCTTACATCTTGCAGCTGTTTTAGAAACACAGGCCCTGAAATGTTCCTCAGCTTTGGCTTGATTATCCCAACAGAACAAAGTCATTTAGGGCTCCTTAATTAATTAAGAGGTTTACCACCTGCTCTGAAATAACAAACCCAGGTAAGTAACTACAGTCGCTTTTTGGAATAGTCCCCAGGTCAAGCTGCAGGACATGAGTGCGTTGGCAGGTAGACTTATGGTGTGCTATCAGAAGCTGGGATGCTAAGTTGAGTAAAGATCTTATTTCAATGACGTTTAGTACCCCAGCACCTCTCCTTTTCATCCTTTGTGTACTATACTCCAGTCAGGGTCCTGGAAAAGATTCTACAAAGGAAAATATGAACCACCAGATTCAGCAAATCATCTGTCTCCTCAGCATTCTGGCTGTTAAATGTAAGAAACAGTCTAACACAAAGGACTCGATGGCTTATCTCTTTGTACAATGCACAATTTCGAACTTTTCATATGCCACATCTTATCTTTGAGTGTGTGCCGACTGTGTTTGTAAAAGGAAAAGGAAACTGTCTATATAAATGTTTTTTTAAGGGCTGTATCTGTGCATTGAAACCACCTGAATTTCCCCTTCTTGGCATGATAAATTAAACTTTGACTTTGACGTGTTGCTAAGTCAACTGAAGCAGAATGACAGCTGGTTAAAGTGAAGGAGGCGGATTGTTGCTGAGGATCGTGTATAATTTGAACAGGTAGGAAGGTGTTTTTTGTAGCAAGTAGATGTTTGTCATCGTTTATTGCTAGTATAGGCAGCGACTGGCGGTGTGTACAGCAGAAACCTGCGTGAGTGGGACTGTTTGAGCAGAAGTGACAGGCAGATATAAATACCCTTAAAGATTGATGTCAGCTCTGATCGTCTTCACCTGCGTGACGCACGTAGGAGACTTCGGCGTCGCTCAAACGGCATAGCAACCTGGAGCTTGTTTCTGGCTGATAAATCACCGGCAACCTCTTTGAGCGTATTTCATGTCAGCACAGCTGCAGTTATTGGATCAGGAGCATAAATCAGCCATGGCTCTAAAACGGGAGCAGGCTGTGGGGCGAATCGGGCTGCGATTGCGATCGGGCCCCGTATGCTACAAGAACTGGACCAGGACCTTAGCACAGCTGTCTGTCTATCCGGTACCCTTGTCTGTCTGTCTCGTACTCCGTGTATCTATCCAGTACCCTTGTGTGTTTGTCTGGTACTCCGTGGGTCTATCCAGCACCTATGTGGGTGGGTGGCTCCTTTAAACACGTGTGTGGTATGATGTAATGGCTCCCTAGGCGGCTCTTTAAAGCTGACCCCCCCTCCATACACACACACACACACACACACACACACACACACAAACACACACACAAACACACACACATACACACACACCATAAGGATGATTAGCAGAGTGAGAAAGCTGAGGCTCGTTGCATCAATTATTCAATGGGCCTTTGACGTTTGAACTAATTACAGCTGCAAAGTGACCCAGTTCAGTTATTTAGGCTCTGCCACTCACAGGGGACAAGTAAAGACAGGAAGTGGGCCTCTGAAGGCAAGATGGCCGTCAAAGCACTAGTGGAGTATGTGAAATAGGCTGTGAGGGAGATAGATGGGCACCAGCAAAAAAGCTGGGTGAATTAACTTTTCCCATCACGGTGTTACTTTCTGCCAAAAAGGGGAAGAGACTCCGAACTCTGAACTTTTTCCTGTTCTGTTTAAAACTTTAGACCCTTTGAATTACTCGTGGTGCGGCACAAGGGCTCCACAAGCGCCACTTGGAGAGAGACTTATGGGGGACTTTAAAGCTCGCTGTTGGCAGTGGCCCTCTCTTACATCTGATGCCTATCTGTCTCATTTCCCAGACCGACATATGAGGCTCCAAGGACTCATCTGCCAATCGAAGCTTTCATTTCAGACTCGCATTTGCCAGCCAGGAGGGACACACACGGATTTTACCACAGAAAACAAGCACAGCAGAGGACTGTTGGCACCTTCCTGAGCCTCATCTTTATTAAGTCCAAATGACTATTATTTTTTTCATACTCAATTAAAAATTGTAATTAAAAATGAAACATACATCATTATTTATACACATTTGTTGCACTTTGTTTTTTTTTTTGCATTTAGACAGTGACGTGTGTGTGTGTGTGTGTGTGTGTGTGTGTGTGTGTGTGTGTCCTCCTTGAGCAAACATGCCCATCTCATGTGAGGTGCTGGTCACTAAAGAGGAGACTAGATGCAAATGGGGCGATGGTCCATAGCTGGTTGGTGTGGCTAAACTGAAGTACAGCAGTCACCACATACCCCATCATCACCCAACCACGAATAAGGTTATAAAAGGGGCAGCTGTGGCCTAGTGGTTAGGGGAGTTAGGGGGGGGGGGTCTGGCAATCTAAAGGTTGCCGATGAGCAAAGCATCTAACCCCACACTGCTCCAGGGACTGTAACTGAAACCCTGTAAATATCTGTAAGTCGCTCTGGATAAGAGCGCCAGCTAAGTGTAATGTAATAATAAAAGTCTCGAGTCTTACCACATCAACTCAACGGTCACACATGTACAGGCAATGGTTAAACTGGCTTTTGTAAAGAGGGAGAACCCTTCTTTACTTACACTGGTCAATATCGCACTTTTGTATTACTATAAATACTGTAGCAGAGAGAGCTCAGCTCCGGCTGGCTGTTGCTGAGGTGAGGAGGCAGAACTGAGCTTTGGCCCAATTTAAACTCTGTGAACAGGCATAATACCTTTCTTTAGTCGGTACAAGACATAGGGATGTCTTTATAATCACTGCACAAATACTGTTACAGTTGTTGCATGCCTAATATGGGCCAAGAGCCTCAGAAATCCCTGGAGGTTACAAAATGTCCATTTTTATGTTTTTAATTGTAATTAAATTGTAATAATCTTTGTCACAGCCAATATCAGAGAAATTATTTCAGCACTTTCGACTGGCATCAGGTTGGTTGTCTTTTTAACTGCCTTGTGTGTACGCATTAGAGCTTCCACTAGCTATCTCAGCAGTGATGATGCCATATTGAATCATTTTCATAGCTGCCTAACACCATTACAAAGTCCACTCCACCACTGATGAGCTCAAGTGCTCATTGCTTCACTGTACTCGGCCAGTTCACACCATACACCAGTAATGGACTCCTGATCTTCTGACACACATGCTCTAAAAATGGCGCAATGTCTTGTCAGGATTGATTTTCACATCCACACGTGCGACCGGCAGGCCATCGATGAAGAACCTGGATGTCTCATTAGCACTTGAACGTTAGCCAGTAGCAGACCCTGTGGCCACAGCCAGCTGTGCAGAGAGACCCACTACACCCACGGGTGGATTGGTCGCCGCTTATGGTGACTATATCTTTCATTCTTTTTTTTTTAAATCAATATTAAATCACACTTCCACGAACCTCAAATCCACCATTAGGGGCTTTAGACTGTCTTGGAAACAATGTATAAGCCCCCCCAGCTAAGTCAATGCAGCCACTGGAGGGATAATTGAGTCACATATAACCATAATGCAATACAGAGGGAGAGGGCGCTCTCCATTAATCTGCCATATATTGGGGGAGCGCATATGAATTATCCTAAGCACCTTATCCCTCCACACTTGATCCCCGCTGAGCCAATTGATTGTGTTTTGGGTCATTATCCACACAGCGCAATGCATCCTGGACGACAGTTTCCTGAGCGCCTGGGTAAACAGATTTAGGAGACGAGACGCCGAGACCACCACTTGGGCCAAAATGGAGGACCGTCTGGAGCCCACTGGGCTGTGTGGCTCACCAGTGACAATGGCAAATAACCAGGAAGCCACCAGGACAGATTCCTCTTCCTCTTGCACACAGGGGAGCCACTCTTGTTTACACCTGGCCTGGGTGCGTTACATCTTTCTTCTTTTCTCTGTTTACTCATTAAAAAAAGATGCATTGAAAATGTAGGGCTGCTGGAAAAATGTCTGGATTGGACCTACATGGCTCCTTTTACAGTATATAACCATATAAAGTAGAGATTAACCTGGCAGAAAAGGTCAACACCTTTACCAGAGTCGCAGCGAATATTTCATCATGACAGGAAAGAGCTATAATGCACCCTTGAAAAAATGGTGTGTAAGGTTTAGTGGCAATACATAGCAACAAACTGAATATTACCTCCTTTATAGCTGTAGAGAGAGAGAGAGACTACACTGCTCTGCTTTATCCCCTTCTTCAGAATCAAGATGAAGAATGCTGTCTGTCAAGTTTCAATTGTTCCAGAGTGTCATCATTATCAACATTGTGTAGTGTTAATGTGGCAAGGAATTAGGTTAAATAAGAAATTGAACTCTGTAGCACTGCAGGTCACAGCTTCAGTGATCTATGAATTATGTGTTTGACCATGTTAGTTATTGGCTAACATGGGCTCTTAAGCTTTTTTGTTGTTTACTGTCACTTTAACTTCATCATGTTGCTCTTTTAGTGCTACATGTCTGCTTATAGGCGTCCTTAAATCCTACATACTACATACTATTAAGTGGACTTTATATTCTGACGTCATGATAAATTGAATGAAAATATTACATCTAGAAAAGGAAAATACCTCTCCCCTCTGATGTGTCACTTTTCACTTACTAAAAAATATAAATGTTTGTGGGGTCCTTGTGGCTTTCATATCTCTCCGGGCTGGGGGATTCAGAGGCTTTTGTTTGTAACGGTGTGCTTGCCGACTGTGGCTTTCACTTTCAGCTTTCTGTATAGAGGGCGACTTCCATTTGTAACCGTGTGCCTTCATGCTGACGGAAGCTTTCAGTTGTAACTGTGCACTGTTGTGCTGACAGAAGCTTTTATGTGTAACTCTGTGCTGATGGAGGTGGCCATTTTTAACCTCTTGCGCTGGGGTGAGTGCAGCTCCATTAGTAACTCTATGTGCTGACCAAGGCTTTCACTTGTAACTCTGCGTGCTTCTACGCTGACAGAGGCTTTTACTTCCAACAACCTCTGCTGATGGAGGCTCTCATTTGTAGCCTTTTTATGTGGGAAGATGGGGGCTTTTGGTCGTAACTCTGTATGCTGATGAGATGGAACCTCTTACTTGTAGCAGAGGCTTTCTTCATAGGAGACACACCACTTAAAGAATTATTTACTGAAATGCATTGGGACGTTTGTAACACCAAGAAGCCTAGGCACATATCCTGCCTCTCCTGCTGCCAAAAGCCAATTATCTGCTGAACTGTACAAACAGCGATTCTGCCATCTTGTCGTGTAGTGCTTCACTTTGCTGCCCTTGCCATGTAGTAAAGCATTGTGTGTGTGCAGTATGAAATCAGCTGTGAGAAAAAGGGCAACCAGGTTTTCATACTGATTTCCACCATGTATTTTTATATCCAGCAGTCCTTGGAGAATGCAAATACTTGTCTCTCCACATTCATTTACATAGGGATCTGATCTCCTTAATCAGATAATATAGATACCCAAAGGCATCGCCAAAATGGCTGCCGAGTGAACAGACTTGTTTATAATGGCATTGGTTATACCTCTATGTGCAGTAGAGATGAGGAGTTCTGGTAATACCTCTGTGCTAAGGAGATGGGGGCCCGCTGATGTAACTCTGTGTGCAAGAAAGTAGGGCCAGAGTTGGCCTGATAATTGTGCGGCAGTGGCATCACTTACCCTGCAGGAGGTAGGAGGAGTGATTAAAACGGACTCTTGTGGGCTTACCCTCCCTCCTGGGTGACCCTTGACCTCCTTGGCTGGCACCTCCCTCCCACAACAATGCCAGCTGAGCGATCCCACCCTAATGACTACCACACACAGATTCACAATGCAGATCCGATGGCGTCTTGACTGTTTAAATCTATACAGGTCCGCCGCTGTGCCAGGTCCTGTCTGGACACTGTTAAGCTTCCTCAGGGGCAACTTCTGACTCCATGCCAATGCTCATGTTGGCACTGATCCAGTAAATTCAGCTGGTGCTCAGAACTCGGGGATCGGTGTCCTCACACAGTGTTCTGCCCTAAGGCCTAACAGACTCTGGATCAAACTCGCACCTCTTTCCAGCTTGTGTTGATTGCAGTAGGGGCCCTCCCCAGAGACGCTGTGGAGGGGAGGCTGACACTGACCTGATGTACCCATATCTAGGGATGCCATAATGGGTCAGCACAATGTCCTGAAGTGTTCTGTCTGGAGTTCCCCATGTGGAGTTCTCCAACAGAACTTCTGAGTCAGGAGTTCAGCATCTGAAGTTCTGTGGAGAGTTCTGTATCTAGACTTTAGGTCAACGCCTCCCCCCCTTCCTCTCCCCAGTCCTGGCTGGTGGGTGGGTTAGGGTTTGGGTGTGTTTGTGTGAGGGTGTGCTTGTTTGGACTCTGGCAGGTCCTGTTTTCCATCTCATCACACGAGTGCAGTTTGACTGACGGGCCGCTGGTTTATATCTGTGAGCTGAGCCCCTGCTCACTCCACTGCCTTCCTCATCGCCTTTTATTAACACAGTGCCGCTGATATTGTTACCCCGCCCCGCCCCGCCCCACCCCTCTGGAGGTAGTTTGCCAAACAAAAACAAGCGAAAGTCATTTGAATCGGGCCGGCTGTTTGCTCAGGGCCCCCCGCTGGGAGAACGGCGCACAGAGCTGCTCGTCTTCATCTGCCGTCCGTTCAATATCTCTCCATCTCGGCCGTTATTAAACCAACCCCTCCCTCCCTCCTTCCCTCTCTCTCTCCCTCCTCATTCCTGTAATAAAGCAGTGCAGCACACTGTATGTGTGTGTGTGTGTGTGTGTGTGTGTGTGTGTGGAGGAGTCTGTGGGGGCTACAGTCGCAGGTGTGGGCAGGCGGCGAGGCTGGCGGCAGGGTCCGGGGGCCACAGAAGAGGCCGTGACAGGAAGCCGCTGCTGAGATGTTCATTACCCAGAGGGCCGAGCGGCTGCTGACAGCTTCACTACAGCCGGCTTATTAAAAGCAGACCTGCACCCAGTGCCACTCTGCGAAACAGTACAAGAGCAAGGAGAGGGAGAGAGAGAGATGGAGAGAGGGAGAGAGAGAGGTGGCGGGGCAGAGAGAGTAAAAGAGAGAGGGACAGACAGAGAGAGAGAGGGAGAGAGAAAGAGAGAGAGAGGAGAGGCAGGGGGGCAGAAAGAGAGAAAGACAGAGAGACGGACAGATGGAGAGAGAGGGAGAGGGAGAGAGAAAGAGAGAAAAAGAGAGGGGGACAGAGAGAGAGAAAGAGAGACGTAGTTGCTGAGACACTGGGAGGACTACAACAGGAAGAGGGTGAAAGGTGGCAGGGGGATACCCAGGAAAAGACAGCGATGGAGGAAATAACGTAAAAGAAATAAAACAAAGATGACGGGAGTGGTAAGGTTGAAGAAGGAGCGAGAAAGAGAGGGAAGGAATAGAGAGGAGTAGAAGAGGAGAGAGAAAGAGAGATGGGTCGAGAGAGAGACAGGGGTTAAGGGGGGTTGGTGGTGTAGACTCTACACTCCCCAATCCGTCCCTCAGATATTGATTTATTTATTTTTAATGATCAGGGACGTCTGGCTGTTGCCACCGGCTGTGGAAGCGGCAGCTTGGGCTTGTTTGTGTATGTGTGCGTACCTGTGTGTGTAAGAGAGTGATGTCTTTGGTTTGGACAGCCATGTTGACAGTGATGTGTGTGTGTGTGTGTGTGTGTGTGTGTGTGTGTGTGTGTTGAAGGCTTTAAATAACTGCTTGGTTTCCTCGGAGCCATTCATCTGCTCTCAGACAGGCGTCCAGGAGGCAGTGTTTGCGTTTGGTCAATACTGGCCGTCGCCGTCAGGCACAGAGGCGGCCCCCTCCATCGATGCCCTCGGGCTCCCACGCCCAGATAAACACTACGAGTGGGCGGCCTACGCAAACACGTGTGGACACCCATCTCGTGGGTACACACACATAAACAAGGCCAGAGAAATTGCCGGAAGTGAAATAATTTCCCATTACGGAGCTCTAGGCACCCTTACCCTGTGTGTGTGTGTTTTCCCTGCAGTTTGTCATGTCTCTACAGGATAAAACATAAGAGTGTGTGATTGGTGCCAAGGCACCCCCCACCCCTCAAAACCACAGCCATCCAGGCATTTGACAATGACTGGTAGGGGGAGCCAACATTCTTAACCCCGAGGTGTATTCTTCCATTACACAAGCCTGTCCTCAATAGTACACAACAAACAAACAAACAAACACAAACAAGCCAAAAAAAAAAAAAAAACCCAGGAGAAAGGAGGCCATGTGGAGAGGTAGCTTTGTGCTCTGTAGGGAGAGTGTGTCCTTTTTTACAGTAGCTGCATGCGCCTGGTGCTGCTGATAATTGCTTCTGTAGTGCATTTGGGTGTTTATTGCAGGCTGGTGCATTTTCTTACAATGTGTAGTGACTGAGTCATCAACTTCCAAAGTGCTAATATTCAGGGAGGCAGCACATCTGTGTTTTTCAGTGTATGTGTGTGTGTGTGTGTGTGTGTGTGGGTACATCCAGTTCTCTCTCCCCCTGCTTTATTTGTGAATCTAGTTCAGTTTTTTCCACTTTTCTTTCAAGTCCACTTTAGTTGGTGAAGGACCAAAGAAAAAATTGCCATTTATTATTTTTTAGTCAGTGGAAATGAGACATCTTTGAAGCTCGGCTGGCATGCAGTAGCTGCAATCCCGGCTTTACGGGTAGTAGACTGCTCCGAGAGCGACTGAAGCTGGTGATTTGTTCTTCAGCATTACTATAAACAGAAACACACTGTTAAGGCTTCAATATTCTCACTGCTTATCACTCAGCCCCGTTGCCATAGTAACCCTTCCCACTTGCTTCTCTCCGTCTGCCTTTATTGAGTTTGCTTGTCTGAGGAGAAAGCCGCGCAGTCAAAAGATGGATTGATATAACTTAAGGTCTGCGTCAATACAACAGTGAAATGCCAGCCAAAGGCTGCTTTAATCTTCTGCTGTGAAACGGACACTGTTTTCCCACCCCCCCCAACAGCCCCCATTGCTGTGATTAGAGGCAGATGATTGCCAGATCATTACCCCTGACACCGAAACACCTAAACAACCTCAAGAGATAATTGACTTCAGGAGATGCACCCACAACAAAAGGGCTGTTCCAATATTCAACATTACTCACAAAAAAAATTGTTTCAGCCAACTGCGGCTATCCGCTTTCATTCCCCAAATCAAGTCATCGGACCCAGTGGTGTGGTGGAGGGGTGCAGTGTGCGTGTGTGTGTGTGTGTGTGTATGTAGTTTTTGTTCCTCTTCTCCACTGCCGGATCTGAAGATGCCTCTTGGCTGAGGCACCGACAGAGATGAGAACGTTTGAATTTCCGGGGAGATGTGAGGCTTTATCTCTCTCTCTCTCTCTCTCTCCAACTCCCCTTCTCCCCCTCCCCCTTCCCTCAACCCCCCCCCCCCCCTCAAAGTTTGCCCAAGTTAAAATAGCAGCAGCGGTAGCACCAGCAGCCGCAGTAGCCTTGGTAACCCATCAAACGGCTCTGCTCCCTGCCTCCTCCCAGCATCCTCTGCTGCCTGCGAGCCGGATCAAGACCCCCACGCCTCCTACCTAAGGATAACACACTGCTTCCCCCCACGCTTCCCGCACCACCCTACTCTCTGGCAGAAGATAGCACACTGCTCTCCACTTGATCCAGTGCTGCAGATCTGTGCTTATGGGCCTTTAGGTTGCTATCCTGTCTGGGCTGAAGGACGGAAGACCCTCTGCAGCAGAAACCTTCAACACCGGCACGACAGAGCAGCTCTGCGCACCTGTGCAACACACTTGGAATGCTCTGCACACCTGTGGTAGTAGGATCAGCAGCTCAGAGGCCTTGGAACCAGTGTAGATCCAAGCACAGTTGCTAGCTTGATGCTGGGATAGATGGGCTTATCTAGCCAAAGAGTGGAGGAGGACGCCTATCTAGATGATTAGAGGATGTGGTCTATTTGGACTATTAGGCTAAGAGTCCTATCTAGACTAAGAGAGGGATAATAATAATAATAATACATTGAATTTTGTAGTGCACTTCAAAACCTTTATATAATACCAGCACACTCAGGTTTCTAATGGCACCATGATAAAGATGAAAAGCAAGTTTTATTGCTTAGACAGTAGACAAAAGGTAGGATTTGACCTCATGTAGCTTTTCTAGGGAAAACAATTTGTGGTGGAGTGGACATGAGAGACAAGCACAATTTGTGTGTGTTTGACAGAGAGCTAATTCAAGCTTTAGTGTTTGTGTCTCACTCACTAATGGCACACACCAACATTCATCTGCAGCAGAAAAGAGGAAAGGGAAGAGTAGAGGAGAGGGAGAGGAAATGAAATGAGATGAGAGGAAGAGGGAGGAAAAGAGAGGGGAGGACAGGAAAAGGAATGAATTAGAGGATGCAAATGACAAGTGTGTCACTGTAAATGTCACTGTAATATGGTGTGTACAGTCATTGCTTTATCATCATTACGGAAGATGGGTGGAGCAGTGTTGGAGTGTATGGTAGATGGATGGAGCACTGGTGATGTCTATGGTAGATGGTTGGGGCACTGGTGAAGTCTATGGTAAATGGGTGGAGCAGAAGTGGTGTCTTTCGTAGATGGGTGAAGCACTGGTAGAGTCTATGGTAGGTGGATGGAGCACTGGTGACGTCTATGGTAGATGGGTGGAGCACTGGTGAAGTCTATGGTAGATGGGTGAAGAACTGATGACGTCTATGATAGATGGGTGGAGCACTGGTGACGTCTATGGTGGATGGGTGGAGCACAGGTGACTTCAATGGTAGATGGGTGGAGCACAGATGACGTCAGAGATGGGTTGGGGTAGAGGCTCCTTCATTTCTTCTGGAAGAATCTGGTGATGTCTGACGACAGCTTCAGTGCCGCTTCGCTTCGCTTTGTCTGGCTCCGCTCTCGGGCCTGCTGGGCAGTGCGCTGCAGAGCACACACACACACACACACACACACACACACACACACACACACACACACACACACACATCAATGTGTTACGTAAGCAGAAGCAGGTGGGGTAGAGATATTTATAGTGGAGGAGAAAAGGCTGGTGTTGAAATGTGTGTGTGTGTGTGTACTTACTCCTCTGACACACACTACACACAGTGTATGCAGGTCGTCAAGTGAGCACTGGTGTGTGTGTGTGACTATGTGTGTTTATGTGTGTATATATGTGTGTGTGTGTGTGTGTGTGTGTGTGTGTACTCACTCTTCACGATACACAGTGTCTGCAGGTTGTCAAGTGAGCACTGGTGTAAGTGTGTGTGTGTGTGTGTGTGTGTGTGTGTGTGTGTGTGTGTGTGTGTGTGTGTGTGTGTGTGTGTGTGTGTGTGTGTGTGTGTGTGTGTGTGTGTGTGAGTGAGTGAGAGAGGAGAGAGAGAGAGAGAGAGAGAGAGAGAGAGAGAGAGAGAGAGAGAGAGAGAGAGAGAGAGAGAGAGAGTGAGTGTGTGTGTGTGTGTGTGTGTGTGTGTGTGTGTGTGAGAGAGAGAGAGAGAGAGAGAGAGAGAGAGAGAGAGAGAGAGAGAGAGAGAGAGAGAGAGAGAGAGAGAGAGAGAGAGAGAGAGAGAGAGAGAGAGAGAGAGAGAGAGAGAGAGAGAGAGAGAGAGTGTGTGTGTGTACTTACCCCTCTGTGACACACGGTACATAGTGTCTGCAGGTTGTCAAGAAGGCATTGGAGAGTATATGTATATGTGTGTGTGTGTGTGTGTGTGTGTGTGTGTGTGTGTGTGTGTGTGTGTGTGTGTGTGCGCTTACCCCTCTGTGACACACGGTACATAGTGTTTGCAGGTTGTCGAGCGAGCACTGTCCCCCCCCCTCCATACACAGGCTTGATGTGGTCCACCTGCCAGAACTGGCCCTCTGTTGGGTTACGAATCATCTCATTCAGCTACACACACACACACACACACACACACACACACACACACACACACACACACACACACACACACGTCTTAAGAAAACTTGGCCATAGCTTTGACAGTGTTGTTTTCTTTTGTATTATTTTTTATGAAGTTTCACCACAAAAACATAACATAAACCCACACACAGGATCTTAGTCACAACACACACAGAACCTTAACCAGATCATTTCAGTCTTTCTCTCTCACACACACACACAGAACATTAAGAACAATACACACAAAACCTTGAGGGGTAGACCAGCTTTGGTTTTGTGGTTTTGCTGGTAGTCCAGCTAAACAACTGATCACATTACCGCACCTGCCTTCCATTCACCTACAGCACTGTGTTGATACTTCTTAAAGTAACACCAAGTAGTGTTTTCAACCTTAAAGGAAAAGTTCGTTGTAAAATAAAAATTGGCATGTTAAAACATCATACCGAGTTGGTATGTTTACTGAGGAGCAAAATTGCGCTAGCCTGTTGCATTTAGAACTTTAGAACTGGCTCAGAAGGCTATCAATGCTAATGCTAAGGGCATAGAGAAAGCATGAACATTACGCTATTTTTAAACCATTAAAAACAGCTCGAAGAAACTCCACACTAGTAGTGTAACATTTCAGTAGTTTCTCATCGCTGCCCTGAGGAAAGTCCATACAAGTCGAGTGTACCGCCCTCTCCTCCTATTCTTCCCACTGGTTTGTGTTCGTCAATCGACTTGTATGGACTTTCCTCATGGCAGCGACAAGACTACTGCAAAGTTCTCATTCCCTCGTTTTGAATGGCAGGGCCTTTGTTATACTAAGTTCTAAATGCAACAGGCTAGCGCAATTTTGCTCCTCAACAAACATACCAACTTGGCATGATGTTTTAACATGCCAATTTTTCATTTTACACTTAAGTTTTCCTTTAAAATAATGTCTCCAAAATTGTATCAGTGGTTCTTCAACTTGAAACTGGGTGAAAGGCACTTCTAAATTTGCTTTGCCACCCTCCATGGGCTATAACTGCACTAAGTACAGTGGTCCCTCGTTACGTCCCTGCGTTACGTTCTAAAAATAACCCGCGATAGGCGAAATCCGCGAAGTAGTCAGCTTTATTTTTTACAATTATTATAGATGTTTTAAGGCTGTAAAACCCCTCACTACACTTATACACTTTTCTCAGACAGGCAAAGTTCACACTTGCAAACATATAGGACTTCAGAGTCACACAGCTAGCGGTGGAAGATTTATGTATATTTTACAAGTTGAGCGCATTCTGTACTGTACTGAGATTGCATGCACTAAAAAAAATCCGCGAAACAGCGAGGCCGCGAAAGGTAAACCGCGATATAGCGAGGGATCACTGTAGTTCGAATGAGAGACAATTCCGCTTCCAACCTGTAGGGTGACCGAAGATGAAAACTACTTAGTGTTGTTTTAAATGAAGCTCCTAAGAAACAGATCCTCACTCCCTCTAGCCCTTTGTGGCGACCTACTCGCACTGCTATGGCAGCTACTGGAAAACTCGCAGGAGCACGACTTGTCTTCTGCACAAACACCACCAAAAAATTCACTCTCCACCAAACAGGAAGTTGGAGGCACTACACTGTTTGAAGACGCAGCCAGGTCATCACAGGCAGCCAACAACATGCCATCAATCAATCAATCAATCAATCAATCAATCAGCAGCAAGGAAGAGGAGACGAGGATAGGAAGAAGTGACAGATTGATTTTAGAAAATAGATTTTAACTTTGGTCAGAAGAGAGAAATTTTATAGACCAAAGATAGAGATTTTTTTTTAGCAAACTATATAGAAAAGAGCTTTTTAGAAAGATAGTCATGAAAAATATGGGCAGCATGGTGAACATCCACTAGCCTGGTAAACCAGCCCCTCGTACTTCATTTCATTTTGTACAGAGGGTCTGGAACAGACAGCGTCAGAAACGATTTGTTGGAGGTGTGGACTCTACTGAAGTTTAAAAAAAGTGCCTCTGCCTTTACCCAATCGCTAACGCCTGGTCGTCACGTATGCAATTAGCCTACCTAGTACGCACTACAATTCAAATGTAGCACACAAGGTCAACGTCACGGCTAACGAATGCACCCTCTGTTCGCTGATTGGATTGGTCTTGCTGGGACTTGCTAAATGACCCTCAGGAGATTCCGGTCCAGACCCTCTGTACAAAATGAAATGAAGTACGAGGGGCGGGTTTACCAGGCTAAACATCCCCTACATCCCCTATATTCTCCTCTTTACCTCCTCCACTCCTCTCTCCATCTTTTGCCTGCCACTCCATCCATCCTGATCCCTCCATCTTCATCAGCAGCTGTCATATTCCTCTCAGTTCCTTGCACCATATCCTTATCCATAATACCCGCCCTAAACACACACACACACACCCTCTAACCCCCTGCATAAAACTCATTACCTCACAGTTGTAAGGTTCCAAGCAGTCTGGTCACTCAATCAGCACAATTAGAGGAGTTGCCATATCTCTCCGTGCTGTTGACGAACCAGAGGGCCTTCAAAAGGCCATTTGTTCTATTGTTTCAGTCCACGAGAACCCACAGCAGATCCTTAACGTGTTATCTTTTAATTAGGTGTCCCGCACCCCACTGTGTTCTCATCTAGGCTCTGCCAACAGATGGAGTGGGGGAAGCACCTAGGTCAACATAAGGACAAGAGATATGGAGATTTAGCAGTATATGATATTGTAGAAATGCGATGAGATTCATATGTCATGTTTGGTTTCATTCTGATGGTCTCAGTGTGAGTGGTAAACTGGTCTCAGTTCTGAATCGGACTCTGGTTATTATAATAAAGATCTCACATTCCAAGGTTTCCAGGTAATATGAGGCAGTGGGCTGTCTCCAGCCCCCTGCCCCAAGATAACACCTCATGGTGTGCTCTGAACAAAGGACCAAGACTGGGTATTTAAGGGAAAGATACAGAAACCTCTTGGAGTTATCTTGTACTAAGGATGCTCCCACACTATGTGGGTGAGTTGTCGTGTAGCCATGACACTCACACACTGGTGTGTAAACGCTTTTGGGTAGAGAGGTAGGAGATATTCATACTTTGACTGTTTGTGTTTTCTATGTCATTCTATAGTCCATTTGTAACTGCATATTACTCATTGATTTAACTGTAAGCGGGATATTGCAACTTGGTTCAGTAGCTTGTACCTAATAAATTGTTATTATTCTGATCCACTTTTTGTCTCTGATGAACGTATTATCTTGTGTAAAGTAGACATGGGTAACAGCGTTTCCATAATCCCTGTCTAGGATTAGTTTCATACTCAGGCAGATGGTAAATTCCTGTCCTGGATCCCTGTCTAGTCACCTAGGTTTGGTCATGCCATGTGGAACTGCCACTTTCTAGCGGCGGGTGACTTCTGTCTCATGTTTAACTCGATCAGCCATGTGTCTGCAGACACAGCTGGCCCAGCACCTCTGAGCGGCCGGGTTAGGACGGGAGCAGGTAAAAGCACCTGTGGCAGCAGCATGGCCACTGTATCATTTTCTAGACTAGTTTTCATATTATGACCGTGGTAGCCAGAATATAAATCGTCCGTTGGCAAAACCTGTGCGACGCTATCCCCATAGTTGAACCCAAATAATATCTAGTAGGAGAGACACTCATGTTACTACATGATTTTGGTTGGCTTACTCCATAACCACAAGTCAACGGATAAAGCTTTATAGTTAGATTAGGGTGGGGCCTATCAGCTGAGGTCCTGGTAAGTGGTATCAGGCATTCAGATATAGGTTAAATGGTTTCTTTATGTTCTGTTACGGCGTCCGGAGACAAAGCAGCAAACTCTCTCGTGTTCCACTCCCTGCTCCGCCGTTGGTTCCGGAAGTGACGACCTTACATACTCATAGGCTGACTCCTTACAGGAACTTATACACACAGACACAGGTAATAGAGTTGGGAGTGTCTACATGAGCGTGTGTGTGTTT
>CM050220.1:24878423-24880923 GCA_027475355.1 Coilia nasus | reverse complement strand
CTGCTTCCTCTGGGCAGCGGGGGCGTCTCGTACCCTGTGGAACAGCTGGTGCCCGTCCAGGCCGCACATCTGGCACACGCCCTTCTCCGTCTCCAGCACGCGCGCCCGCATGTAGCTCTGGCTGGAGCGCACCCGGAAGTCCTCCTCGCACGCCTGCCCGCAGAAGCGCCCGTCGCCACACGGCCGCTGGCACGACAGGCACAGCGGGGTGCCCGAGCTGTCCACCGCCTGCAGGTACCCCGCGTCAGGGGCGCCCACCTCGGGGCTGGAACTGGGGTCAACACGGCTCTCAGGTTCCCTGTAGACACAGGACAGGTGTCTTAGACTACAGGACAGGTGCTTTAGACTATAGGGCAGGTGTCTTAGACTACAGGGCAGTAAGTTTGTCCTTGGGACTAGTGTAGACACAGGACAGGTGTCTTAGACTACAGGACAGGTGCCTTAGACTACAGGGCAGTAAGTTTGTCCTTGGGACTAGTGTAGACACAGGACAGGTGTCTTAGACTACAGGACAGGTGTCTTAGACTACAGGACAGGTGCCTTAGACTACAGGGCAGTAAGTTTGTCCTTGGGACTAGTGTAGACTACAGGGCAGGTATCTTAGACTACAGAACAGGTGCCTTCGACCGCAGGGCAGTAAGTTTGTCCTTGGGACTAGTATAGACACAGGACAGGTGTCTTAGACTACAGGGCAGGTGTCTTAGACTACAGGACAGGTGCCTTAGACGGCAGCAAATTTGTGCTTAGGACTACGGCGTAGCTGCCTTAGGACAGGTGTTTTACACTACAGAACCGGTCCCTTAAAACAGCTGTCTTAAACTGGAAGCAAAGTGTCTTAGGACAGATCACAGGAAAGGAGCCTTAGACTGCAGGGCAGACACCTAAAACTGCAGGACAGATGCTTTACATTACAGGATAGATGCCTTAGACTACAGGACAGGTGTTATAGACCACGGGCCTCACTAGGCGTTTTTTACTGGGGTAACCCCAGTAGAGTTAATACATAAATCAAAACACAAGGAAACGTTGTCCTAAATCTTAACAAATCTTTTCGTCTCCTCGTCTCCTAGTGTTGCGTTGTACAGGTGTGTATTGGGGGGGGGGGGGGCGTGTAGGGGTGATGGGGGCGTTAGGCTGGGTGGACAGTGCGCCAGTAAAACTTAATTCAGGACAGGACAGGTGCCTCAGAACAGCTAAGTGGACATACTATAGCAAAACTGCTACACCCACCAAACTACAGTACTACACACGGAGCATGTGTGTAGGGAAAGCAATCTCTGTGTGCTTGGTGTGTGTGCGGTGTGTAATGAAAGGGCATGTTCCCTATTACTTTAGGGAAGAGTGTGTGTGTTTGCAGGAAGCACACTTCATGATAGCAAAGCACTGTATGTACACGTGTGTCCAGGGTGTTTAGAGAAAGCACACGTAATGATAGTAAACCAAGCACTCTTCACTCTTCCTAGTGAAGCACTGTGTGTGTTAGTGTGTGTGTGTATGGGGGAGTCGTGAGGAAAAGTGTCTATTTGTAGTATGTGTACAGTGTGTGTAGAAGACGCATGTAGAAGACACATACTCCATGATAATGAAGCATAGTATATGTGCATATTTGTGTGTGTGTGTGTGTGTGTGTGTGTGTGTGTGTAGAGGCATGGACCATGTTAGTGAAGCACAGTGCATTTGTGTCTGTGTAGAAGAGACATACTTCATGATAATGAAGCACGGTGTATGCGTGTATGCCTGTGTGTGTGTGTGTGTGTGTGTGTGTGTGTGTGTGTGTGTGTAGAGGAGGCCAGGGCACAGACCTGAGGGATAATGGCACTCATATCTCATCTGCCTCATCTAGTCTCCCCGGGGCTCGTCACACACTCCACTCACTCATCTCCCTAACCAAACACTGAGTGGGCGCTCAGTGCCTACGACCATGTCCACACACACACACACACACAAACACACACACACACACACACACACACACACATATCCACAGGCTCACACTCACACGGAAGCTCACACACACACCAACACACAAAGGCTCATACACACACACATACAACTTCAAACACACAAGCAGGCACACAAACACACACACACACAAGCTCACACACATGCAGGCACACACAAATATGCACACAAGCTCACACACACACACAAGCTCACGCATGCACACATACATGCCCACACATGCTCTCTCTCTCTCTCACACACACACACACACACACACACACACACACACACACACATGCGCACACACTATAATTCTGTGATGAGCCAGGACTGAGGGTGGCTGGCAGTGTTTTTAAAAACTCATTTCCGTTCTTCCTGTTCCTTCCTGTCCTCTCTCCCCTTTTGTTCCTTCTTGGTCTGGCAGGTTGATTAAGGGAAGCCCTCTCTGCTTCATCAACAAAGTGCTGATGGCTCGCTTTCCAACAGATGGACCCTTCTCTTCATTAAAAAGAACAAAAAAAAAGTGATGGGAAAAAAAAACGAATAGGTAAAATAC
>CM050220.1:24855923-24873423 GCA_027475355.1 Coilia nasus | reverse complement strand
TCTGCCCCCTGTGCCCCTCCTCCCTGCACATTTACTCCCCCACATCCCCATCTATTTATCTTTCTCTTTTTCTTTTCCATCTCTCTCCTCCTTCTCTCTTTCTCTCTCTCTCAATTACTCCTACTGTGGTGCCCCATATACCCACTTATTAACCTTTCTCTGTTTCTTCTCTATCCCTCTCTTTCTCTCACTCTCTCTCTTTGTCCTTTTGTGGTCGTTCCTGTCCGATCAATCAGGGGAAAAATTGCTCATTAAAAACATCTGACTGGCAAAGAGTATTTGACTGAGACTGTCTAACACTGGGAAAGAGTCACTAAAGGTCTGTTTACACCAAGGACCATAGTGAGAATGAGAATTACAGCTACAACGATGCGAGTACCCACACTGAAGAACGACATTTTGATGGCAACATTCATGTCGTGATTTAAGCAATTATTAGAACGGGACGTATAAAAATCAAAAGAATTCTGAGTGGCCGATACTGTGTAAAACACTTTATGAAATCGCTCTGAAAGTTATTCGAATGATATTGTTCAGCATGTCGTTGTCGTTATAGTTGATATGTGAACAGCGGCATTCAGTAAAATCAGAAATATTTTTACAAAGATATAGTTATTCGTAACCGTGGACATCTGGGAACTTTAAATCTAGCTAGGTGAAAATAGAACGTGTAATAGGGAAATCTACGTAAACGGGCTATGGTAAAAAAAAAAACCTGCAAGGCATTGGAATCAGCCGTTAATCAGCTGTCAAAATAGTATACGGTTAGGCTTATTGCCCTAAAGGACAGGCCCAACAGAGATATAAATTAGTTCTAGTTAATTAGTTCTAGGTGTGAATGGACTTAAAGCAAATCAGTAACACTTGGAACACGTCAGTAACACGAGGAACACATCAGTAACACTGGGAATGTCAGTAACACCGGCAACAAGATAGTAGCACTGGGACAGTCGGTATCACTAGGTGTTTGTCAGTGAGAGTTTGAAAGAGTCAGTAACACTGAGAAAGTAGAACTAAGACAGTGTCAGAAACACAGGGTGAGAGAAAAAAGGTTCATTACAAGCTGTGCGCTGATAACAATTTTCAATCACAGTCAATTAGCAGCCTCTGACGCACACGCGCAGCATAGCGGCTAACAGGATCAGAGAGCGCCTGAACTGCGGGAGACAGAGTGGAGGAAAACAATGCTGAATGAAAAAAATGTAAACTATTACTAGGACAGACTGAAGAGAATTAGGTAAAGGAAGAAAGAAATAAGACAGGATGAAAAAAGTGTCAAAGTAACAAAGAAAAAAGAGGAAATGCATTGAAAAAAGACAGTCGTCTGACTGTGTTGGGGTAAGGCAGTCTGGAACACTTGTAAAGAGGTTCAGTAACACTGGTAGAGTTGGTATGTCTGTAAGAGGTTCAGTAACACTGAGAGAGTTGGTCTGTGGGTAATACTAGGAGATGATCCAGATTGAGTAACTGAGGACGGCAATCCATGACAGACACACCAGGGTTGGAGGACGACTTTATTTTGCTTAAGCTAGGATAGGGTATAAAGATGCCTGTCAACAAAACAAGACAGATTCCCTAAGTAACTGGGTTTCCTTCCAACGTATCAGTGCACATTTTGCTATTTCAGTAAAAAAAAGCTTACTTGGAAAACACTTTGAATGCGCATTAATCTTCTAAGTTTAAATCGTCCAGTGATGAGCATCTTGTTCAGCTAAATGACTATAAATCTGCATAACTGATACAAGTTGTTAGTTACATGTAACATTCACTTATTACATTTAAGAAAGTATTTGGGTTTACTGCTATGCATAAACAGCAGCAGAAATAAGGGAAGAGTCCTCTTTTGGTGGACTGATTGCTGTGCTGAGCAGTGCGCAATGGTCATAGGTTGAGAGAGAGTGATGAAGATGACAGGTGGGAATAGTTTAAACTGTCACAGATATCAATTAATTGTCTCATTGCAATTACCTAATCATCCAATTTTGCATAATCACCATAAGTGTCTGCACACAAACAAGGTGTTTGAAAGAAAATAAAGTACATTTCCATCACTATTTCCACTGCATCTTGCTATCTGCCACTGTCGTCACTAATTACTGACGCATATTTCAGAAATAGACACTAAAGCAGTTGTTGCCAGGTGAGTTTTTTTTTTGTTTTGTTTGCAAGGTATAACAAGCAAGAAACATTTCTAGCTCTTCAAAAGATGTATGTCTAAAAGGAATACCTGGACTAAACTTGCACTATTGTGAAAAAATAACAAAAGACACAGCAAAGATAATGAGAAATGTTACTATGCAATTATCTGATGATTCTTAGACAAAATTCATGATCAAGACAGACCTATTTATGCACACATTTACAGTGGGCCAGAAACCTGCACCACTATTTAAATGATTATAGCTCCTCAATTATTGAGGCTACCGCAATTTCAAATTAATTGTAAAAGCTTATTAAGCGCAAATTAAAGCTTATTCAGTTCCTTTTCGAGTGATATCATGGTTTACAAGCATGAAAGCAATGGGATGACCACTACGGCCATTCGAATAAAACTACCCCTGAAAAAAAGCTGCAAATTGCTTTTTTCGCTTGATAACCTGATATTTTTTTCTAGCTTTCACACTCACCACATCACTGAAGATGAATAAAAAGGCAAAACTGGTTCATTTTCTCCCACACAGTTGGGGAGGGGATGATGAAGCAAAAAATTTAACATTTGGCTAACTGAGGGCACCAGCATTCGTACCCTGCATTTTAGCAGCAAACTTTACCTTTGAAGTTCATAATTGGGCTGCATGTGGCTCTTGTGCCAGGAAGCTTATTAGACTAGTCAGCTCCCCTATGTTTGTTGATGAAGATGTTGTCATTGTCCAAAGGGATGGAGGACACACTGAACACCTTTTCCACCATTAAAAGTTAGTTTACACAGGATCTGAACTTGTCACTTTCAGAAAACTGGCACAATTAAAATGGAAGTGTGAAAAGGTATGTGATAACTGAACTGAATGAGCTTTAATGACCTCCGCCAGGGGGTGGAAGTTATGTAATCATCGCTGTTTGTTAGTTTGTTTGTTGGGTGCTTGGTTAACAAGATAACTCAAAAAGTTCTAGATGTATTTTAATGAAATTTGCTAAAAATAACTTAAAAGTGGTTAGATTGTGGTGGTGATCTAAGCTGCCCTGGCGGAGGTCTGCGCTCTCTGAGTGCTTTTCTAGTTTGCATAGTTTTTAATTGTAGGAGCTTCAATGATTGAGGAGATATTGTCATTTAAAGGGGGCATAGAATAGTTACATGGAGTATTGCACCTTATTCTCTGATCTGATGCAATGAAATGCATTCAACTTTGATTTATCGAAAATAAGATCAAATGCAATTTCACAAGCATCTTAAATTTAGACTGGGGATTAAAATGGTCGATTTCGGCTAAATGGTGTCCTCTTTTGGCAATTGAACTGTAGTGGATTAAGGTGGTGTATCTAAAGGGCAGGAGCTCCGATGATGCAATATCGCAGCTTTGCTCAGAGCGGCCTATTTTACCGTGGCCATTGCGAGTTTAAAAATTTGCATGTAGAGGAGGTCAGAGATAGACTTGAGGTTTTGGTATGGTCCGTTCGACACACCGAGCTGCCTATTTTTGTTGTTGTCTATTCAACAACAACAAGGTAAATCTGGTTTTGAATTCCACAGCTCTTTTAAAAAATGGTCCACTTTTTGAAGCACCCTGTATATGTAGGAGTTTCTGTACATGTATGTATGCAGAGTATAAATGCCATCTTAGTAAATGTACATGTTAGTAATATAACTTTACTTGTGTACACATACATGAGTGTATGTATGTGCACATACACATATATCTGTGAGTGTCTATGTGAGTGCACACACATATCTCTGTGTGGGTAAGGGTGCATATATATGTGTGTGTGTGTAACTTTGTATGTGTGAATGCATAGAGTATATATCTGTGTGTGTAAGTGTGTATATATATTTATGTGTGTGTGTGTAAGTTTGTATGTGTGGTTGCATATATATATCTGTGTGTGTGTGTGTGTGTGTGTGTGTGTGTGTATATTTGTGTGTGTGTTTGTGTACCTTGTCATAGAGGTAGACTCTGTCTGTGTGTCGGCTGGCGCTGAACCTCAGGCTCTCGTACAGGGGCTGAGTTCCGTCAGCACCATCGCCCCCACACTCCTCCATCACACACCCCTCCTGCTCTGAGGACAGAACGAGGGATAGAGAGAGGAGGAGGGGGAGAGGTAAAGTGTGAGATAGATAGAGAGTGGAGGGAGGAGGAGATGTGTTAGAGAGTAGGGTGGAGGGGTAGAGAGGAAGATAGACAGAGAGACAGAGAAGTGGAGAGAGAGTGGAGAGGAGAAATGAGGTGTTCGGGAGTGGTAGAGAAGAGAGGGGTACAGAGAAAGAAAGATAGAGAGAGAGAGAGAGAGAGAGAAAGGGTGTCAAGACAAGGATGAAAAGAGGAGAATGAGGGGGAGAGGAATAAAGGAGAGAGGAGGAGGAGTGAGGGGGCGGGAGGAGAAGTGATGAGGAGAGGAAGGAAGGAGAGGAGAGAAAAAGAGGAATGGAGGTGGGGGGGTGGAGTGAAGAGTGGGTGGAGGATCATTATGGGCTGTAATGAAGCATCGTAATCACTGCCACGGCAACAGGAAAAGGTCAGGCGTGGAAAATGAGAAAGCACTGGAAGCGGAGCCGTCAACACAGACAGCAGCGCGGACCCAGCGAGCCGAGTTTTCACCTTGCCTATAAAAGGTCTCGCTGGAGAGGAGACTCTCAAAGGCAGCCAAAGACACACACACACACACACACACACACACACACACAGGTACATAAAAAAGACAAGAGAGAATTTAACGCACAGAGACATCAGACAGACATATTGAGGAAAGCTGGCACATTTATAGATCTCATATATCCATCCATTCATCCAGCCATCCATCTAGGTGAGGGGGTTTATTTATACGGCAGATTCCATAACATAGGCACAGTTCAATGTTCTCTTCTAAAATAAATCCAGAAGAACAGATAAAATAAAGAATGACTTAAAATATGATTAAAATGTGGACAAGACTTATAAAAAGACAGAAAAACAATTCAAACCAATCCGTTAGTCTGGCTATGCATCAATCACTCAATCAAACACTCAATCAATACGCCTGTCTCAATGATTTATATAAACAGCCACAGATCATCTATCCTTCCATCCATCCAAGATGGGATGTGGGTCAAGTCTTGAGGTGACGGTGTGTGTGTTAGCCCCCTGTGTGTCTAAGGAGAGTAAGAGAGAAAGAGTAATCTCCTAGGTGTGTGTCTGAGGAGAGTAAGAGAGAAAGAGTAATCCCCTAGGTGTGTGTCTGATGAGAGTAAGAGTAATCTACAAGCTGTGACTATGAGCAGAGAAATGTAATCTCATAACTGTGAATCTGACAAGAGTAAGAGTAATCTACTAACTGTGTGTCTGAGCAGAGTAAAAGTCATCTCTTAGCTCTTAGCTAATTCTCTTAGCTATGTGTCTGAGGAGAGGACGAATGTAATAGTAATCTCCTAGCTGTGTGTCTGAGGGGAAAATAAGACTATGAGCCTGGCTCACTCCAATGGGCAGGAGGCAATCATTAAGCCCCTTCCCCCCTAAAACCCACGGGTCACTCTCATTGGCCCAGCGGCAGCAACCTGCATTAACTCCCCTGACCCCCCACCTCCCAACAGTGAGCGATGGGGTGCCCAAAATAGTTGCCACGGTGATGCGTCACGGAAGTCACGTGACGACATTAGAGCAGCATTAAGCGCGCCCCGGGGAGCAGCACCTTTGTCATAAGTCCTAATTAGACAAATATGCTTTCAAATCCGCATGTTTAATTCATACATATGTATGCATACATATTTCTATATATAATTACAATGTAACCAAATGTCTTCCACATCCCAACACAAGACATTAATTAGAGAGAAACTAGCATATGAAAGACCATAAGGTCAGAAGTGTGTGTGTGTGTGTGTGTGTGTGTGTGTTTGTGTGCGTGTGTGTGTGCGTGTGTGTGAGTGTGTGTTTTTACTTCTTTACAGACAGTGATAGAAATAGTGGTTGGCATGTTTAGTCACAGTTCTGTCACTGAAGCTAATGACTAACAGAGAAGATTAATCATGGGAAAGAGCCTTTCATTCCAACAGCCTCTCTGTCTACTTGTCTCTTTCTTTCTCTTGCTCTCTCTTTCTTTCTCTTGCTCTCTCTTCATCTCTCTCTCTCTGCCTTTGTCTCTCTCTGTCTCTCTGTTTCTCTTGTTATGAGATCTTGATCCAGCAGGCGCTTATCTCAGAATCGACACAAATATCTTTGTTTACGTGAAAGGAGGATTCTTTACAAAGAAAATGTTCTGCTATGACAAATCATCAAAAGCCACCCACCCTCATTTCAACAAATGCGTTAGTCATGGCTGTGTCATATCTCCGCTTTCCTTTAGTCCCCACTGATCTGTGTGTGTGTGTGTGTGTGTGTGTGTGTGTGTGTGTGTGTGTGTGTGTGTGTTCTCTTCCTTTCTTTTGGTGCAGTGCCCGTTTAACTACTTCATGATAGTGCTGTAGATCTGAACACAACAGAAGTTTACTCAGCGCTAGGCTGCAGTCAGCAACTCCTCAAAGTAAGTAACATTCTTGTTAAAAGGATCATCTTGTTGTAACAAAAAAAGGCAAGCCCTTTCTCTCTACCCCAGCTACCACCTGGAAAATTGAGAGAGAAAGTGCTGGTTATTTACTAGCCCAGATGAGAAGCTGGCTTTGGCTCTCATGTAAGCAGACTCTGGAGCGGGTGCACTTGGCCATAACAGGACCACAGCAGGGCCACGTAAGGGCTACAAACAGGACCACAGTAGGACCACATCAGGGCTACAACAGGACCACAGTAGGACCACATCAGGGCTACAACAGGACCACAGTAGGACCACATCAGGGCTAAAACAGGACCACAGTAGGACCACATCAGGGCTAGGACATGACCACAGTAGGACAACATCAGGGCTAAAACAGGACCACAGTAGGACCACATCAAGGCTAGGACATGACCACAGTAGGGCCACATCAGGGTGAGGACAGGACCACAGTAGGACCACATCAGGGCTACAACAGGACCACAGTAGGACCACATCAGAGCTACAACGGGACCACAGTAGGCCCACATCTGGGCCAGAATAGAACGACATCATCATGATGGCCACATCAGAGCGAGACCAGGACTACATCAGGGTGAAAATATATGCACCATCAGGCCCAGAGTAGGACTACATCATCGTGGCCAGCTTACAGTAGGGACCACTATTTTTGTCAAAGAAGCTCCCCAACAGGTGGAAACAGGTGTCTTTAGGGTTACATTTATATAGCGCTTTCTTTTACTCAGCAGCCGTATAGCATCTAAAGCGATTTAGTTTTTAATGCCTAAAATTCCGCCATTCACACACTTACTCAAGCACTGATGGTAAAAGACCGCCAAGCATGCATGCAAGGCAACCAAGCAACACATCAGGAGCAGTATGGTGATAGTGTGTCTGAAGAACACTTCGTCCTGGTCAGAAGGAGCTGGGCTCAAACCAGCAATCCTCCAATTACTGATCGACTCCTATACCTCCTAAACCCCACTGAACCCCATACATTGTAGCAACGGATGTGTTTAGGGATGTATTACCATCTATGCTGGTCTTGGGGGGCACGTCTCCTCGCGATTCCTCCTGGTGGGGTGCACGTCCTTCCCCGTCCCCTCTCAGCGGTGTGTCACTGGCCTTGGGTGATGTCGGAGGACGAGGGGGGCTGGCTGCCTGTTCCGTGGCCGAGTCGTGGAGCTCTGTGCTGGGGCTGGCCGAGGCCTGGGACGAGGGCTGCGGAGATGCAGGTGGAGGAGTGAAGGAGGTCTGTGGACTCCCGACGACCGCTGGTGGGGGAGGGAGGGAGGGGGATGTCGGGGGCGGGGGTGGGGGTGGGAGAGAGAGATAACAGGGGTACTGAGGCTCATCTTCTAACGAGACGGAAGAGCACAGAACACAGCCAAAGCACTTAGACTGGACTGTCTGGTAACCTTTTCCACAGAGAGGTCTGAGCAGAGAAAATGGTGTGAGCGCCCACAAGATTGGAGGGGAGGACATAGCTGGGAAATTGCTAAAAAAAGAGAAAGGATTAAAAAAAAGATGAGGCAGTTACCATAGCTGCAGTTACCAAAGTGAAAATTGTCTTTAACCAATGTACCATTTGTAATGTGGCAAGCTAGATAACTATGTACCTCATTCATTGGAGAAAGATTACTGATTCACTTTGGTTTTAAAAAATCTTAGCAAATAACCATTTTCACCTCCAAGAACACCTTTAAAAACTAAATGTAGAATGACACTCTCTTTATATTCAAAAGCCTTTAGGTTAACATAATTTAAATTAAGGTTTGTAGATCATGTTCATCAAAGATGTAGCTGCTTAGCACAAATGCTAAAAATACCATGCATACAAATTACCCTATATAAAACTGAACTTGCTTAAAATGAATTTAATATATTTCTGACACAAGGAAAAGAAAAAAAAGAAATAAAGATGAAGACGTGGAGATGTATGCCAGTGCTGTTAACAGTGAGTCGCAGGCATGATGAACAAATTCATTAGAAAGAAATAAAGCATGGGAGCAGGTGCTCTTTGAAAATGACTAATCCCCTCCACGCATATGGGTGCGGAGAATATATGTGTGTGTGTGTGTGTGTGTGTGTGTGTGTGTGTGTGTGTGTGTGTCTATGTGTGTGTGTGTGTCTATGTGTGTGTGTGTGTGTGTGTGTGTGTGTGTGTGTGTGTGTGTCTATGTGTGTGTGTGTGTCTATGTGTGTGTGTGTGTGTGTCTACGTGTGTGTGTGTGTGTGTGTGTGTGTGTGTGTGTGTGTGTGTGTGGTGTCTTAGTAGCATATGGCACAGTAAGACACAATAAAAATGTCATTTAAAGAGAAGCGAATCTAACCAGGGCAGGGCATTTCTTCCTGATAGCATAGGATTATGTGTGTGTGTGTGTGTGTGTGTGTGTGTGTGTCGGTATGTGTGTGTAAGAGAGACAGAGAGAAGCTAGTGAGAACCATTTCTGTGTGATCCATCCCCTACAATGACGCCAAGCACAGCAGCACACATATTCTGCTAATTAATTGTTTCCCCCCCCTTCACGGCTCAAAATTCCTATCTTCAAAGGCCAGTCTATGGATTTTCTCAAATGTCACCTGAGTGCACCCCACTCCCCTTTGCCACGTATCCCCCTACCCACAAACCCCTGTCTCTTAACAAGCAGGGAGGTCACTGTACCACTGAAGTGCCTCTGCTAATACAAGTCAAGGAAAAACAACACAGACACACACACGCACACACAAACAGCAAACAGACTTACAACCAGCAGAAGCAGCAGCAAAATCGCCCCATGTTAGACGGACTTATTGCGCAGTTGTTCTGCAGTGCATGTGGCCAGCAGCAAGAGTCATTGGGAGTGGAGGGTGGCGTTGATAGTGGGGGGGGGGGGGTTGACAGATCTGTCGCCCATTAGGGTAACAAGGCACAGACACACGGGGTGTGTGTGTGTGAGTGTGTGTGTGTGTGTGTGTGTATCTGTGTCTCCCGCCCTGGTTGCTCTGCGAGAATCATTAGAGCCTTGGGGCCTCTATCACTCGGACAGTTAAGGAGCGATGACATTCAACTAAAATCACAAATGAAGGCAGAAATAGCGAAGGATGTCATTTTAACACACTGCTCTGTGCATGGCCTTTCCCCATGGCTCCTGTGCGTGTGTGTGTGTGTGTGTGTGTGTTTTAACACACTGCTCTGCATGTCATGTCTGTGTGTGTGTGTGTTTGTAATTTGAACGCTCTGCTCTGAGTGTGGCCTTTCCACACAGCTCCTACTTGTTTGTGCGGAATGTCTTTCCCTTTCTGTTCTCTTGCTTTCTCGTCTAGTTTCTCCATGTCCCTTCCTCCCTTTTCAATGCTCTCTCTCTCTCCTTTCCTCACCCTCTCCCTTTTTCTTTCCCTCTCAGTCGCCCTCTCTATCTCCCTCTCCCTCTTTCTATCTCCTCTTCTTTTTCTTTTCCTGGTTCTGTCTTTCTCTCGCTTTCACCCCCTTTCTCTTTCTCTCCATTTCTCAGCATACCTCTCTCCCTCTTTCTGTCTCCCCCTCTCTTTTTCTTTCCTTCTCCCTCTTTCAGAAGCATCCTCCCTCCCTCTGACACATGCTTTCTTTCACATTATTATTTTTAGTCACTCTGGCCATCTCTCCTTCTGGATATTTCCGTCTCTCCTTTTCCCTACTTCCTGTTTGTTGTGTATGGATGTTTGTGTGAGTGTGCGTGCGTGTGTGTCTGCGTGTGTGTCTGCTGAGTAGACTGCGGGTGGCTCAGCCGAGCCTGTCCATCCTTCACTACCTCCCTCTCTTTTTTTTTCCTCCCTCTTTTTCGTCGTTATTCTTCTTCCTCTCCCTCGAACGCATTCTTTCTTCCACATCACTGTCTGTCATTCTGTCCATCTTTCCTTTTCGATCTCTCACACACTTCTTTTCCTTCCTGTGTCTGTGTGTGTGTGTGTGTGTCTGCTGAAGTACACTGTGGGCTAGCGTACTGACGGATGGAGAAGACTCTATACGGGCGTCTAACGGATCAAACCCGGCCTGTCGTTACCTCCGCCAAGGAGGTTATGTTTTCGCCCCGCGTTTATCTGCTCGTCTGCTTGTTTGTCTTTTTGTTTGTTAGCTCCGAGGGCTTTTCTAGTTAGGAATGTGATGGTGTGCTAAATTTCCCCGTCTCGTGTGCCGAGCCGCCACTGTAGTCAAAGTGTGCGGACGCTCGCGCGACGCTTGTTTTCTGATTAGATCCCAAAACATAATTCACTCTAGCCGAGCGTGAAATGGAGCAGATTTGCTTAACGGGAGGAGAGGGAAATGAGGTGTGCGCACTGCTTATGTGTCAAGGAGGAACCTGGCTGAGTGGGAGAGAGAAACAGAGAGAGAGAGAAAGAAAGAGAGGGAGGTAGAGAAAGAGAGAGGGAGGGAGGGAGGGAGGGAAAGGGTGAGAGAGAAGGGAAAGGGACAAGAAGAGAGGGAAAGATAGGGGAAGTTAGATAGATAGAGATTGAGAGAGGGAGAGAGAGAAGAAGAGAGAGAAAAAAGTGAATCGCTAGATGCCTGGAAGGAAAAAGAGAGAGGGTGGGAGAGAGTGAGTAACAGAACAAAAAAAAAAGAGAGAGGGAGAGAGGGGGAAAGAGTGGCAGGCAGGGAGGAAGGTGTGCAGGTAAGGAGGAAAGGATAACAAGACATTTTTAGTGATTGGACAGGCTTAGTAAATTACGAAAATGGAGGCATGCCTGGCTGATTTGGAGCCATCACCACTTCACACGCTCGCCCATCATACAGAGGGTCTGCATGAGGATGAGAACGGCAAAAACAGTCTTTGCCAAAAAGCTGAAAACACTTTCTTGTCTTTTAGCCTTGCATCCTGGGGGTCTGTAGATGCACACTTTTGAAATAGGGGTTCAGGAAAGAAGGGTTTTTTTTTTCTTAAAAACATAACTGCCAATCATGTTTCATTTTCATGTAGACGGTGGTCTGCTCTGCACAGCGTGGGAAGGAACAGAAAAATCCATTTCCCTGTCGGAAAAATGACGGTTATCAAACAATTTGTCCCATCTGTGCTAAGAGGAAGTTATCCCTCACAATCAGCACCCAAAGGAATTTATTTATTTATTTAGTTGTTTAGTTATTGAGTGGCTACAAATGGCATCTACAAACCTTTGGCTGGGCGCATTCACCTCACTTGTTATAAGTGCTGGTGTTATAAAAAATATACTTTTGTTTAGATGTACCAACATGTGTCCAATATATTTCTATTAATGTAAAGATCTGATTTTATTTCATGGATGTTCAACCAAAGATGGTAAGATAGGCACAGCAAGATAGTTCATGGTAGTTTATGTCTATGGGAGCAAAGTGGGGATCAGTACTGGCCTGCTTGCACGGGGGAATCTTTAATGTATGACTGACGTTTCTACGCCAGTGGCGTTGTGGTTGGTCCTCACACGAGGGGGGCGGGGCACTAATTCCCCTTTATGCAGACCTCATGACGAATGTTTGGATATCTACCCTCTTTGGTTCAACCCCTCTTCTTCTTGCTCTCTGTGGCTCTCAAGGCCCTTAGTGCCTGCCTTTCTGTAGTCTGTCTGTCTGTTTGTAGTCTGTCTGTCTGTAGTCTGTCTGTCTGTAGTCTGTCTGTCTGTAGTCTGTCTGTCTGTAGTCTGTCTGTAGTCTGTCTGTCTGTTTGTAGTCTGTCTCAGTGGGCACGTGTGTTAACACCAGAGCTGCTGTGATGGATGGCTGCACAGGTTGGAGGAACAAGTAATCCTTTAAAGACTTGCAGCTGATCCCACTCCACACACACACACACACTTTCTCTCGCTCTCTTTCTCTCTCTCTCTCTCTCTCTCTCTCTCACACACACACAAACAGGACAAACATTTCTCTCTCTCCCTCTCTCTCTCACGCACACACACACACGACAAATGTATGCTCACTCTCTTGCTTTCTCTCTCTCTCACACACACACACACACATACAGAAAGAGAGAGCAACAAACACATGCACACTCACATACACACACCACCACCAACCCACCCCCCGAAAAGCCATGGGTGGGGGCGTAAAGCTGCATTTTCTATTCAGTTGTCTATGTGTTTGTGTTTATAGTGTTTTATTCCTTTGTCCCTTTTCAACCCCCTTCTCGCAGCCTGTCAATGGCAACATCCAAACTCCTCAAACTTTTCTGGATCATTCCGTAACTTGGTCCAACTTTCTGAGCAGGAATGATGAGCAAGCGAGCGTGCGGGTGACAGATATGAGAAAAAAAAAAGAAGGGGAAAAAAATGAGAGCGAGAGAGAGAGAGAGAGAGAGAGAGAGAGAGAGAGAGAGAGAGAGAGAGAGAGAGAGAAGAGAGGTGTGCTGCTGCGCTGTTGCCTTGGTAATAAGGCATTCCAGATGGTTCTATTTTAGAATCTTGCTACATGGACTACCTACACACTTGACACTCAACATAACTGGCAGGCAACACAGCGAACAGAAGTCTTTATCATGTTCTATTTATTCCCCACACATTGTTATTGAAGTTTTAATTTCACCCTTCATCTGTGTAAATGATACACAGGCACGCATGCACGCACTTGCACACCAATTTACAGGAGCTTTGTAAAGTTGAACTAAATCAGGCGACAGGTGAATCATGTTTATGTTCATGAAGGTGTTGTTTGCAATGTCTGAGGGGGATCAGTTCACAGAGCCTCTCAAATGAATAAGGCGGTGGTATGAATATATCTATTTGTGTGTGTTTGTGCGTGTGTGTGCGCACGCACACACATGTTTGTGTGGGTTTATGAGAAAATAATGTGATGTGGTGATTGTAAGAATCGAATTAGTGAATTTGATGAAATACTTGTAAAAACTCTCCTCTTAACTCCCTATTGACTTCAACAGAAGGACTACATGGGACAGCGAGATGGGACTACATGCTACATGGTGAAATCTCCTACAAAAGTAACTATGTGACTGGTATTCAGCGTCTAAGGAAATAGTCCCCCTGAACCAGGTAGGTATGGGTTAGGCAAGTGACACCATCATACTAGATGCTTGCTGCATAGCTATTTCACTGCATGAAGAGACAGATTAATCTCATGACATTGATTGTAGTCATTTCGGAGATTTTCAGAATGTCATTAAAACACAGAATTTCACTTTTGTCTTAAAACATTTGGCCAAACCATGTGTTTTGCCTTTGTGTGTGTGTGTGTGTGTGTGTGTGTGTATGTGTAACAGCATGTGCATTCGTATAGGTCTTTTGGGTGTGTGTGTGTGTGTATTTGTTTATGCACTTGACAGTATAAGTGTGGGAGTGTGCTGACAGCTGATGGCTGATGTGCTTGTGCATTTTCTTGGCAGCAGTGTACTGTTTGTTTCTGCATATGTGCGGTGTGTGTTACTCACTGGCATGTCCTGGACAGGGAGACTCACATCTCACACACAGTAGGAGAGCAGTGTGTGTCTGTGTGTGTGTGTGTGTGTGTGTGTGTGTGTGTGTGTGCGTGTGCATGTATGCACTGTATGTGTATGTGTGTGTTGTTACTCACCAGCATGTCCTGTTCGAGGTGACTCGCACATCTCACAGTAGGGCAGCAGGCTGCTGTTGGAGTAGGTACATGCCCCACAGCTCCACCTCTGCCTCACCGGCCCCTCCGAGAGCCTGCGGGGGGGCATCAGGGCAGACAGGGGGCTGCTCTTGCCCCCCAGGGACGTTCTCTTACCCCTGCCCCGCGTCACAGGGGTGGCCGGCCGCAGCCTCTTCACCTGGGGGGCAAAGTCCAGGTCTGTGGCGGGAGGGCTGGGGGTGGCAGTGGGGGTGGAGGGGTCCAAGGGGGGGCCATCTGGGGGCGGCCTCAGAGGGGAGGTGGAGCTGGAGCCTTCGTCATTGCCATCATCCTCCTCCTCCTCCTCCCCAGGTCTCTTTCGCTTCTTCTCTTTGTTGGGTCCGGGAGAGAAGAAGGACCGGATGTCGTGCTGCTTGTCTTTCTCAAACTGGGGGACAAAGGGGTGTCTGTGTTAACCTTGCAGCGGTGAGTTAAATATACACTGAATTAAAGTAACCCACCTCTACTGAATCCACTCATTTCCAGGTCTAGTATACACCCGGTGCTTATTTGTTGCCTAAGAAAACAACTTATAATGGTTCATTGCCTAAAATACACCCAACACTTCTTTACTGCCTAGCATACATACCCCACTCGGTTGTTGCCTAGGATACATACCATCTTCGCTTGTTGCCTAGGATACACCCCAAGCCCATTTGTCGCCTTGGAAACATCCCACACTCATGTGTTGCTGAGACAACGCCTCAGGTGCACTCACGTGAGAGAAGAAGACGTCGTCCTTGTCATCGGTGGGGGCGTTGGCGGTGGTCAGCGCCTCGCTGGGACTCCAGGCCTGGGCGAAGTTCAGGAAGTCCCATTTGTCCTTGTCCCCCAGCTCCGCCTGCAGGTACTCCTTCCTCCCGTTCAGCGTGCTGCCCGTCACCGTCTCCTGCAGCCCACGGCAACCGTTCAAAACAACAAGCGTTCATCAATAAACACAAAACAATGTAAACATGTTAATGTTCAAAGACATACTCTGGACACATTCTGGAGCTATTTATTGATAATAACTGGTTTTAACTTTGTGTCGGCAGCAAAACCACATTAATAGTATACTTTTTTCCCATTTTTTCCCCTAGCATGTTGCATTTGCAATCGAAATAGCTTATGATGGCAGTGAGTGAGATTGCGTGAAGACAGACTGCTAAGTTTTAAAATGTCTGAAAGGTAATTTACTGATTATAAAAAAACACTTTCCTACAGAGTCTGTCTATACCTTGGTTTGCAATTACAGTTAGTATATTAACATTAAAGCATTTAGTGCTTGGTCAATGTCTAATCACAAAACACACTTAACTTCCCATCATAGTGTCACGGTGTGATAGATTGTGATTTGTGTACTTTGGTTGTAGTGTGTTTTGGTTTGCAGTGTCATTTGATTTTGCTTGGGATTGCTGTGGTTTATTTCGTTTGCAGTGTGTGTCCACATTTCTTTATTGTCTGACTTTCCCCGGTGTTCCATTTGCAGCCTGATAATGGACCCAATTAACCTCCTCCAATCATGGTAGAGACGGCTGATTTGTAGTTAATTATGTGCCAGGTGTGTGCGGGGCTGGGTTTTCTATTTATTCGTTGGGCAGGTAGTACACAGAGGGGCAGCAGGAAGGTCATTGAGCCTTCGGACGCAGCGGAAACGGCACCAGACGGCGGATCACCAGGCTTTGTCTGCGGGGAGGGAAGAGGCTGGCCAGGACTCCGGCAGCCGTGTTTGAGAACAGGCTCACAAAACAGTTCCGGGCAAAAGTAAGTGTTTGAGGCTTGTACCGTGCCTTCCCTGTATGTGGTCCGCTCGCTCTGTTCTGCCGCTGTGTTTCGTGTGTTCCAGTATCGGCGTGAGAGGCTGGCCCAGGTTCCCGGCGGTCTCTATTCTGCAGGTCTGTGCCCGGCAAAGTAAGTGTCCAGTGTCCTGGCAACAACCCTTGTAGTTTGTGGATGTGCTGCTGGCTGCCGTGTCCCCTTTCCTGTGTTGCAGTGCTGGCTCGGCTTGACTGTGCTGCTCTGCTCGTTGTTGCTGCTGCCCTCCTGCTTGCCTGCCTTGCCGTGCTTGCTGCTGCTGTTTTCCTGCCTGTCTGCCTTGCCGTGTTTGCTGTTGCCACTCGCTTCCTCCGCTGTCGCTTGCTGCTCCTTGGTGTGGGGGCGGATTTGGGAAGCGATGCTTTTTCTGCTACTTACAGGACATATCGTGGACTTGGTGTAGCCTGAAGAACTTTAATTCTTTTTTTTACCAATTGCTTTATCCTATATTGTCTGTAATAAATTATATTTAATTTTACATCCTTGTCCGACTTGTCATTTCTCTGCCTGCCACGTTCTTAAATGTTTTTAAGTTGCCTGGTCACGGGCAACGTTGGTAACCCATTACGACCACTGTGACAATAGCAAAAAAATAACAATTAACAGCAATCAACCAATTAATTAATACATGGTTACTGCTTTCATTAGCAAGTTAGTTTTAGAAGGCTTTTAGATTCCATTGCCATCCTAATTATTTTAATCCTAATTCATTTTGTCAGCATTTTTTAAGCAATTAATGAAATAGCTGCAATTTTGCAAAAAAAAGATTGAAAAATCATTCAAAAAAAAAAAAAATTTTTTAATAACATTAATAATTGTGTCCATCACACAGCATTTTAAAGTCCTTCACCAACCTTGAAATAACAATTCCCATCATAATTAATAAATGAGTCCCCTGCCCCACCCCCCGATGTTCTAACTGTCATCCCTCGGTATTTGCGCGTGATTATAAATCCTCCTGATAAAGCTCTTTTCCCCTGAGGCCTTCCCTGCTGACTCCCAGCACTGCTGAGCAATCCTCCAGCCCCAGCAGCTCCAGCTGACAGATTAATGTGCCCCTGAAGTACTCATTCTTGGCCTGGCATGACCTGGACGATGCCCATCCCCTATCCACCGCCTCCCCCTGGCTGCCCCCTGGCTGCCCCCTGGCTGCCCGCCCGCCCCGACACACACCTTTCTATTGAGCATGCTCCACATGACGGTGTCGAAGGTGCCCTTGGCGATGAGGTAGTGCACGTGCACCGAGCAGGTCTGGCCGATGCGGTGGGCGCGGTCCTCCGCCTGCTTCACCTGCCCCGGGTTCCAGTACAGCTCCGCAAACACCACGTGTGTGGCCGCCGTGAACGTCAGGCCCTGCGCGCACACACACACACACACACACACACACACACACACACAAATAAACACCCAAAACACGTGCAAAATACAGAAACAAATCATGCATACACATACACTTGTGTTCACATACACTTATGTGCACACATG
>CM050220.1:24848423-24850923 GCA_027475355.1 Coilia nasus | reverse complement strand
GTCCCACACTCCTCACCTGCCTGTCTGCAACACACACACACACACACACACACACACACACACACACACACACACACACACACACACACACACACACACACACACACACACAGCCTGTGTGAGCACTTGGAGCCTCATCTGCCTGCCTGCCTGCCTGCAACACTGCAGGAGAAAACAGACCCACGTTATGCACACACACACACACACACACACACACACACACACACACACACACACACAGTCACAGCTGCACAACAATGCACAGACTTTACCCATGTCACAGAATGTAGCATAGAAGCTGATGTGTGAAAACACACACACACAGACACAGACACACACACACACACACACACACGATGGTGTGCAGAGACTTTACCCATGTAGCATAGAAGTCAATGTGTGAAAAACACAGACACACAGAAACACATATACACACACACACACTCACAGGTGCACAATGATACACAAACACTTTACCCATGTCATAGACAGTTGCATAGAAGCCAATGTGTAAAAACACAGACAGTCAGGCATGCATGCGCGCGCGCACACACACACACGTGCACACACGTGCACACACGCACGCACGCACGCACACACACACGCACGCACGCACGCACGCACGCACGCACGCACGCACGCACGCACACACACACGCGCAGGCACACACAAAGTCAGTCAGTCATTCATGAACACCAGCCCAAGTATTGAGTGACTCAGTGTGCATGACTGCTAAAGGAGAAGAATGAGGTAAAGAAAGCGAGAGAATGAGCTGTTGAACGACAGAGGTAAATAAAGCGAGGGAGTGAGAGAGATGAAGAAAGTGAGGGAGTGAGTGAGGTAAAAGAGCGCGGCAGTGAAAGAGGAAAATAAAGTGAAAGAATGAACTGTTGACTGAGAGAGGTAAAGAAAGTGAGGGAGTGAGTGAGGTAAATAAAGTGAAAGAATGAACTGTTGAATGAGAGAGGTAAAGAAAGCGAGGGAGTGAGAGAGGTACAAAAGTGAGGAAGTTAAAGAGGTAAAGAAAGCAACAGAATAAGAGAGAGATAAAGAAAGCGAGGGAGTGAGAGAGGTACAAAAGTGAGGAAGTTAAAGAGGTAAAGAAAGCAACAGAATAAGAGAGAGATAAATAAAGTGAGGGAGTGAGTGAGGTAAATAAAGTGAAAGAATGAACTGTTGAATGAGAGAGGTAAAGAAAGCGAGGGAGTGAGAGAGGTAAAGACAGTGAGGGAGTGAGAGAGGTAAAGGATATGAGGAAGTGAGAGGGGTAAAGAAAGTGAGGAAGTGAGTGAGGTAAAGAAAGTGAGGAAGTGAGTGAGGTAAAGAAAGTGAGGGAGTGAGAGAGGTAAAGGATATGAGGAAGTGAGAGGGGTAAAGAAAGCGAGGGAGTGAGAGAGGTAAAGACAGTGAGGGAGTGAGAGAGGTAAATAAAGTGAAAGAATGAACTGTTGAATGAGAGAGGTAAAGAAAGCGAGGGAGTGAGAGCGATAAAGAAAGTGAGGGAGTGAGTTAGGTAAATAAAGTGAGGGAGTGAGTTAGGTAAATAAAGTGAGGGAGTGAGTGAGGTAAATAAAGTGAGGGAGTGAGTTAGGTAAATAAAGTGAGGGAGTGAGTGAGGTAAATAAAGTGAGGGAGTGAGTGAGGTAAATAAAGTGAAAGAATGAACTGTTGAATGAGAGAGGTAAAGAAAGCGAGGGAGTGAGAGAGGTAAAGACAGTGAGGGAGTGAGAGAGGTAAAGGATATGAGGAAGTGAGAGGGGTAAAGAAAGTGAGGAAGTGAGTGAGGTAAAGAAAGTGAGGAAGTGAGTGAGGTAAAGAAAGTGAGGGAGTGAGAGAGGTAAAGAAAGTGAGGGAGTGATAAAGGTAAAGAAAGTGAGGGAGTGAGAGAGGTAAAGGAAGAACACACAGCTCGTCACTCAAGGTAGGTAAAGGACAAAAAAAAAAAAACAGGAACACAACGCAACAACGCAGCCACCACACACTTATAGTGACATCGTGTTGATACTTTAACGAACAGTGCACTGTGCAGGCATGATAGTCATATGTGCTCTCTACTCCCTATGACAAGTGTACCTGCATGATTTATATGATTTGCATTTGCAGGTGAGAAAATCAAAAATGTTATTGTACTTTTACACTGTTGTATGTATACTGTTATAGCTTTGTATACATTTTTATTGCATTTTATATTGTATATTGCTTTATTATTTCCACATTGTGCTCCTTTCTTCACGCTGTTGTGATTGTCTCTGTGTGTCCCTGTATGCTGCTGCTACACTTTAATTTACCTCAAAGTCCTTCCATCCATCCATCCATCCATCTAGAATTCCTGATTAATCAGAAAAAAAATCCACGTATGCTCACAGCACCTCCTCACAGCATGGCGCCATGACACCTGCCTGCATACGCCTCCTCGGTGTCTCAGGACACGCGCCCCCTCACAACTTCTCCTCATGACAACCCTCTCCTCACAGTGCCTTCTAATTACACGCGCCTCATG
>CM050220.1:24840923-24843423 GCA_027475355.1 Coilia nasus | reverse complement strand
GTTATTAACAGGAGAATGTGTGTGTATATGTGTGTGTGTGTGTGTGTTAGTTAAGAGTGATGGGGGGTGGGGGGGGGGTGGGGTTGCTGAGGGGGAGGGGGGGGGTTGCTGAGAGAGAAAGCGTAGAGCCTTTGAGTGATGTGCGCTCGTCTCGTTAGAGGGGAGGTGGTGGTGGTGGTGGGGTGGGGTGGGGTGGAGACAGGAAAGAGCGAGACAAGATGGAGCGTCAGAGACGGAGCTTTGTTGCCCCCTCTCTCAGCCAGACGCATCCAGCAGCCTTCCTTCATCCAGCATCCCCTCTCGGAAAAAAGCACATGAAAGTGAGCACAGGTGCCTGAAGTTACCATGGAAACTTCCTCAGACACACACACATACACACACACACACACACACACACATATACTAAAGGAGGGGAGCAGGAGTGTTAAGTTGCATGGAGGCAGAGTGTGGAAAAGTTAGTTATAAAAATCTTAAACAGACAAAACAGAAAAGGTCACAGCCACACCTGCTTGCCCGCCCCCCTGGGGAATCGTTCCCATGGTGATGTCAGGGTGACAGGAAACAGAAATGTGTTGCCATGGTCATGGCTCGTGGAACATTATGTAGACGTTTCTGTTAGCATAAGCCAAGAGTGGGGGGGGGGAGGAGAAGAAAAGTGGGGAGTGGGAGAAGGAGCTGTTCCTCTCTCTCCCACTGCATGGGGTGTGACGTAGAGCAGCCATCCTATGCAATGTTTCAGTGCAAGAGACACATCCAAAAAAGTCAGAAAGGTTAGACTGGTAAAGTGCTCCACTCATGGCTGCCCTTCTAGAAGGTTCTTGAAGGAATTTTTAACGGTTGTTAAAGGAACTCTGGACCTGCAGGGTTTTTTTAAAGCAACTCTGAATTGGTAAACTTGTCAAAGGTAATCTAGGTATCTGGAAAGGTATCTGGATAATCTGGATATGTAAAGTTCTCAAATGAACTCTCAATCTTCAAAGCTATCTATGGAAATCTGTAACATTCACAAAGAAACTCTGTATCTGGTTCTCGAAAGGACTCTGCATCTGGGAGAATCTCTGAGGAATTGTGGATCTGGAAGGTTCTCAATGAGAACTTACAAAGACCGCAGACTCACACAGACCGCTGCGTTCCTGGTTATCTGCCTGGGGAAGGCTATTCATCCCTAGAAACACAGCTGGTGGTTTCATATCTCTTGCCCTTAAGCATGATAGAGAGACTTCTGTGCTTTTAGGCACTTTCCACATTGCACAAATGTTGCTGCATTGTTTCCTAGCTTTGTATTTTGTCTCAGCTCGGCCTGGCAGATCTAAGGACAATCCCCTCGATTCTCTTGGTCCCCTCTCACTCTAACACACACAATCAACTGCTGGGCCCTCAAGCTGTAGAAACATCTCAGAGAACAATGATGGCAGTAGAATTGATGGCTTAATTCAGATGCAAACATCAGAACTGAGACTCTGAAAATGCAAATAGGATATTTTCTTTTTCAATAAGTTAACAAAATGCTCCAAAACTTTCCCCCTCTTTTTGCTTCGTTATTATGCAGTGTTGTGTCAGGACTGGTGAGAGAAATATATTTAAATGAGTTTATTTTCAGATTTTAAGAGAAAACAAATTAGGATACCTGGAAAAGAGTTATGAATAAGTACTGGGTGTAGTAGTGGCACTATGAACATGTGGTATATTCCTGGTGCAGAGGGTGTAGCAGTGATGTGCTCTAAATGTGCTGTATGTAATGGATATTGTTCTGCTAGGAGGTCATTCTCGTGGAATAAGCCCCGACAGAGTCACGCAGGACCCTGATGAGAAGTGCTTATTATACGGCTACTTGCCAAAAAGCAATATTAGAGATTAAAAAACATCTAACAATGTCATATTTTCAATATTTTGTTGCCACTTCATGGTCTCCGCTGCTAAAAATAGTTCATCGAGGAAATAGAATGTATAAGTGTTGCATAGCAACGTGTCCAGCTGCTACATAACTCGTTGCAGCTTATTGTTGATATTCTGTTAAGGTAAGAGAACGGACTACTTGCAGAGTGATACGAAAGAAGCACAAAACTCGCTGTCAATGACAGCAGTCATTATACTTTTTCAGCAGTCATTATACAAAAATGTTTGACCTCTGAATGTTTAAGTGGCCCATTTAAAGTCAATGGGATGTTCGTCAGCATTCTAAAGAGCCGTATAATAAACCACCGACAATGTAGGTGTGGTGATGATGAATTCTAAAAGCACCATACATACCTGGCAGACTGGGCGCAGTAATACAGTGCAAAGAAATGCAGTGTGTATTCCCGACAGAGTCAATGACATGTGCCAAAGGAATCTGCTGCATATGCCTGGCACAGCTGATGTGGCAGCGATGTGCTCTGAATGCTCCCAGGGTACATATTACTGATGCAGTGGGTGCAGTAGTGTTGATTGGTTGAATTGTTGAATGCGCTGTATATTCCTAGCAGACTCAGTATAGCGATACTGTAAAAATGCTGGTGGC
>CM050220.1:24828423-24830923 GCA_027475355.1 Coilia nasus | reverse complement strand
TGTGTGTTCATCTGTGTGTGCGTACATGTGTGTGTGTGTGTTGCCTTGGACTGGTCCTTAGGGCTGGTCGAAAGGGGATGCGGTGGTGGGCGGGATCTGTGTGTGTGTGTGTGTGTGTGTGTGTGTGTGTGTGTGTGTGTGTGTGTGTGTGTGTGTGTGTGTGTGTGTTCATATGTGTGTGTGTGTGTGTTACCTTGGCCTGGTCCTTGGGCAGGTCGAAGGGGATGCGCTGGCGTATCTTGGGGGGGAGCTGGGTGAGCACCTGGGCCTTCTGCCGGCGGATCATCACCTCGCCCAGCCTCTGGTGCAGCTCCTCCAGGTGGGACGCCCCGCGACAGTCCCACTGCCGACGAGCACCAAAGTATCTGCAGTGGGGAGATAAGACGCACACACACACACACACACACACACACACACACACACACACACACACAAAGCCCCCTTTTTAAAAGTGCACAGACAGCTAAGCCTTTGTTGTGTTTCTGCAGGCGGGGACTGTGTGTGTGTGTGTGTGTGTGTGTGTGTGTGTGTGTGTTTGGCACTGATTGAAAATCTGTGACGCTTGGTATTTACCAGACAAACAAACAAAGGCCTCCTTGCTGCCCCGTCCCACTCACACACACACACAGACACAACCACACACACATTTTTTTTCCTGACTGACAGACAGACGAACAAAAATAAATAAATAAATAAATAAACAAACAAATGAATAAATATTAAAAGTGCCGCTGAGAGAGGCCGTGTGGTTCAGTGTGTCCCTGAGGCCAGCCTGTAATTTGTGCCATAACACACACCACTCCACCAGCCTGAGATTTATATTACCTCACACACACTCACACAAACACTCACACAAACACACACACACACACACACACTGGGTGTTATGTGCTATGCGACATGCCGCATCAGTCTCGCTTATGAACAATGCAACCATCGCCATGCCAACCGTCCCTCTCCCGCCTGCTCTCTCTGCTGCTGCTCTACAGACTCTTCATGTGACGTAACCCGCCAACTTCCTGAGACGCGTGTGTGCATGTGTGTGTCAGGGAGGGACACTGGCACCAGCCACCATGCTGGTAAAATATGGAAAATGGCTGTTTTTTTTTTTATTTGAGACACAAACTATTCTCTATAGAGTGGCTGGTGATTTTTTATCATTTATTTGTCAGAGGCTGGTAAAGGTTCACATTTTGTGAAGCTAATTTCCACCCCTGGTGAGTCGAGTTAGTAGAGTGAAGTTGCTTTATTGATCCCGAAAGAAACGAAGATGTCTAGCAGCATACACAAGTGTGTATGTGTCTGTGAGTGAGTGTGTGAGTTCTGGTGTCAGTAGCTGTCTTCGTGGGAGTGCCTGAGACTGTGTCAGAGAAAGTGCATGACTATGTGTGCACGTGTAAGTGTTTGTGTCAACAGTGTTTTAATTTAAGAGTGTTGGTGTGTTAAACAGTAACTTTCTGCTTTAATAAGTGTAGCTATGTACATGTTAATGTGTGTGGACAGCTCCTGGTGTGTTAATGAGTTTGTTTTGAACTAATAAGTTAAATTAAAAGTACCATTTAAGTAAGTGTGAGTTAATAGGTACCTTGGGTGACTTAGTGTGTATGAGTAATAAGTTAGTCAGGGAGATAATTAAGTGTGTATGTGTGTGTTTGTGTAGCTCACCTGTAGTGTGCGTTGCAGTACTGCTTGGCATATTCGGACCAGGTGCCAAAGCGCTTTGGGTACAGCGCGTCAATCTGCATGAAGAGCTGTAGGATGAGGAGAGGAACAAACAGGGATCACACACACACACACACACACACACACACACACACACACACACACACGTCAGGCAGGTTGATAACAGGCTGGGTGTCTCTCTCACAGTCAGGAGGACACTGTCTGTTTCACACAGAGAATCAAACAATAGGGGAACAACATGACTTTTGTCTCTCTCTCACACACACACACACACACACACACACACACACACACACACACACACACACACACACACACACACACACACACACACAGGCAGGCAGGGGGACAATATGACGTGTGTCAGTGTTTTTTGATTCCTTCGGTTAATGACAACAAAGTGAGTCAGCACTCAGAGAGAATGCTTCATTTTTGGGAGCGTCTATCCCTGCCTCGGCTTTTTTATCCCCCACATTCTCTCTCAAGAGCAACCGTTGAGGGCAGAGTCTGTTTATGTGAGTGTGCGTGTGTGTGAGTGTATGTGTGTGTGTATGTGTGTGTGTCTGTGAGTGTGTGTGTGTGTGTGTGTGTGTGTGTGTGTGTGTGTGTGTGTGAATGAGCGAGCATGGCTTCTTCTTTGTGTGTTTGTATATATGTGTGTGTGTGTGTGTGTGTGTGTGTGTGTGTGTGTGTGTGTGAGAGAGTGTAAATAAGCGAGCATTGCAGCTTCTTTGAAGCTGCCACAAAAGTGATAAACACTGCTCCAGACAGGCTACCTGAATGAGTCGGAGGAGAAGAGGAGAGAGATGCGTCACAC
>CM050220.1:24820923-24823423 GCA_027475355.1 Coilia nasus | reverse complement strand
GATGCCCCTGTGCAGATAACATACACAGATATTACTCACAAACTACTGACAGAGTGAAGCGTCATTACTAACAAATTACCCACTAACAGCAAGACATCATTACTGACTGATAGTGAAGTATCATTACTCACTCTGTACAGACTGAGACAAGACAGAAAACTACTATTATTAATCACAAACTTACTGTAGTAACGGAGACAAGACAGACAAATGGCTGGAAAACATGGCCTGGTACACCAGCTCCTCATACTACACTTCTTTTCATACAGAGGGGTCTGGCTGTGCTTCCATTCACATGGTTGACTCCAGTAGAATCTTTACCTGACCAATCAGCGAACAAAGGGAGTGTTCGTAAGCGATGACGTCAACTTTGTGTGCTACATTTGAATTGCAGTGCGTAGGCAGGCGATTGCAATTAGCGACTGGGTAAAGGCATATCCAATCGTTTTAAACTTCAGCTGAGTCTACAACTCCAGGAAGCAAACGCTTCTCAATGCAGTACAGCCAGACCCTCTGTACGAAAAGAAGTGTAGTACGAGGGGCTGGTTTACCAGGTCACGGACAACATGAACCATGGGATACATGTATGCTATGCAGTGCATTGACAGCACCAGACGACCTGTGACCAAGGTTAAATCTACACACATGCCTATACTAATTGTGATGGAGATCACTATGGTTGTGGGTTTGCTGTGACTGCCATACCAACAAACCAATGTTTGGTACCCCGGAGAACCGGGTTCGAAGCTGGGTGGGGTGACTTCTCCCCTTCGCTACAAATGGTGTCAGAAGTGGGATGGCTCTGAGGGACCCCCCAGTTAGGTTGGGAGTTAGGAGTGTGAGGGACCCCAGTGATTTGTGAAGTATGAGTATGTGGGGCACCCTGGTTGGGAGAAGTATGGTTGGAGATTCGCAAAGGGGAAGGCAGTATGATGGAGTGACCATCACTAGGGTTGTGGGTGTGCTCTGACTGCCATACCAACGAGCCTGGCTCTTTGGCGTCGCGGTCAGCTCATGTTTGGTACCCCGGAGACCCGGGTTCGAATGTGGGTGGGGTGACTTCTCCTCCCCTTCGTTACACTAATTATAAGCAAGAACATCTCTGATTTTTTTAAGTGTGGTATCCCTGCAGATATAATTAGTCTCAGGTATCCCCCTTGGCTTTATTTCAGTGTGCCAGTAACCTATCCTACACCCATCTCCTTAACTCCTACGAAGTGCAGTAAAGAATGTCTGCTCCACATTTTATTAAAATTACCAAAATTGAACCATCTGTTACTGATTAGGCATTTTTGATGAGTCAGTCAGATGTCTCTGAGCTACAAAACAAATCTGTAGTTCTTTTTTAAAGAAATATGAAAAAGCCTCTGGACGTACAATGACACACGTAAGACACTAGTTATTTTATATCATGTGTCTGAAATGCATGCCGCTGCTGTAGGTTAAGCAGCACTCTAATCATGGCACAGGAAGCCACTGGCTACATGGCTAACAAGAGGACAAGGATGGCCTGTGTGGACACTGCAGCACTCTGTAGGGCATAAAGCAAGAAATAATTGACGATTCCACGGGAAAAAAAAAACTTCTAGAGAATATTCTCTACAAGAAATAATTCTATGCCTGAAATTATTTAAATATTTCAAAGTTATTCTGACCATCAACTAGCAAATGTTAAATGCACCGTACTGTCCCACGCCTGATTTCAGGCACCATACTGTACCTGAGATCTTTCAGCCCTGACTCTGGGTCTGGATGCCCAATACCTTTGTGCACAATACCAGCTTTCCAACTACACTACCCCGAAACCCCAAAGAGTTGTTGTTTTCCTACACACTGCCTACGGGATTTGGATCTCCGTGTCTCAGTGTACAATGCAGTAACAGGCCCCTCTAAGCGCAGCATGTTTGCTGGTCGTTTAGGGTGCAGTATCTATGACAGATCGCTGTCCACTTTAATGACTGCTCATTCGAACGAGAGAGAGAGAGAGAGAGAGAGAGAGAGAGAGAGAGAGAGAGAGAGAGAGAGAGAGAGAGAGAGAGAGAAAGAGAGAGAAAGAGAAGTACAGGGGAAAACAGGCTTTACTTGTCTGAGTGTTTGGAGAGTAAATATATTGCCCGTCTCACTTCTGCCAGATTGATGGTCCACCGTAACCAGCCGGCACATAAATAACACACACCAACAAAATCTGGGAGTTGCTGAGGTATGTGAGAACAAAAACAAAAGCACACTGTATTTCCTAATAAAAAACTTAACACCTCTCATAGGCTTTACAACAAGCACAGATTCAGCTGCCTGGTTTATGGTCCTCCATAACCAACCAACAAAGTACATGACACACCGAATCAGTGTAATATACGCTGTTTGAAAGGCGTGAAAGGGTTAAACAGTTTAGTATCACACACAAACAAACACACACAGGCGCACACACACACACACACACACACACACACACACACACACACACACACAAGCACACACACACAGACAATATAGCCTAGTC
>CM050220.1:24798423-24815923 GCA_027475355.1 Coilia nasus | reverse complement strand
CGTGCAGTATTATTAGTGCAATACTCAATGACATTTTTCATACCTGCCATCTTGTGACTGTACATTTTGAGGTAGGTTTGTGTATCTGTATACATATTGCTAGTCGCATATATTGTACATCTTATAACCTTTATTCTATTTAATTGCTTTTCTCTACAGTTTTCTACTCTGTTGTTGGCTCGCTCCAAACAACATCCTGCCATATTTGAAGAGCAACAATAAAGACTTCTACTTCTTAAAGCATACAGTACAAGGCTTAGCCTGGTAAACCAGTCCCTCGTACTTCATTTTGTACAGAGCGCATGGAACAGAGACCGTCAGAAACGATTTGTTGGAGGTGTGGACTCTGCTGAAGTTTAAAAAAAGTGCCTCTGCCTTTACCCAGTTGCTAACGCCTGGTCGTCACGTATGCAATTAGCCTACCTACGCACTACAATTGAAATGTAGCACACAAGGTCAACGTCACGGCTAACGAACACACCCTCTGTTCACTGATTGGATCGGTCTTGCTGGGACTTGCTAAATGACACTCAAGAGATTCCGGTTCAGACCCTCTGTACAAAATGAAATGAAGTACGAGGGGCGGGTTTACCAGGCTATACAAGGCTGCCTTCAAGTAACAGACTTGTTGGAAATGACTGTGTGTGTCAAGAGTGTTAAAACAAAAAGGTGAGGATTGTACGTTTGCCAAGATCGTTAAGTGTTGGCAACTAGGTCTGTACTGTGTGTGTTAAGATATGTCTGAGATGAATGGGCTCATTGAGAGACCGTGAGTGTGACTGACGTATGCGTGTGTCATGGCTGATAAGCAGAGAGATGAAAGATTGCACAGCACACTAAACAGCAGCATGCACAGGGACAGAGGAGTGAAATGTGTGTGTGTGTGTCTGTGTCTGTGTGTGTGTGTGTGTGTGTGTGTGTGTAGATTTCCATGCTGTCTCACCTCATCTGCAATCATACATCTGCAAACAGAGAGAGAACAAGACATGACATGAACAACATGGCACTGACACAACTGGTACAAATAGAACCATATCAGAACTATACAGTCCTACCTCCTACATAAAAACATGAGAAGCCTGAAAAATAGCTCTGTAAGACAACGTCAAATAGAACTTAAATTTCTGCCTCCAACATAAAATCATGAGATAAAAATGGCATTGCCATAGGACGTCAAACAGAACTAAACAGCCCTCTCTCCTAAATAAAACCATGAGAAAAAAATGGCATGATCTTAGGATGTCATAGCATAAACATTATGCCCTTTACATAATAGGAAGGAGAACCAAATAGCTCTCCCTTCTAAATAAGAATCTGGATTTTGTAAACTCCTAAACCATGACTTTGCTCACCATCCGTCTATTCATGCCATCCTGGAGTTTAAGCACACACACACACACACACACACACACACACACACACACACACACACACACACACACACACACACACACACACACACAGATAATTAACCTGAAGCAAGCCTTTTTTTGGGTCTCAAGTCAGTGACATGTGAGGAGAGGAGCACATTGATCTGCACATTATTGCAGTTACTGAGCTTCCTGTCTGGAGAAACCTGTCCAATATCAATTTACAGACACCTGCATGCACCCACCCTTCAGCTTGAGAACGCTTGCCCGCGGAGAGAGAGAAAGATTGATAGAAAAAAGGAAAAAAAGAAAAACTGAGAAAAAGAGTGAGAGAGTGAGAAAAATGAGAGAGAGGTAGCACTGAAGGAGGACGAGAAAAAAGGGATGCGAGGTAGAAAAGAAGGGGAAAAAAGAGACAAAAACAGCAGGTCAATTTTGGCTGTGGGTGTGTAATTTGCGACGGCACAGAGGAGCACTTCCACCTCTTCTCTCCCCACACTCCTCCTCCACCTCCTCCTCCTCCTCCTCTCCCCACACTCCTCCTCCACCTCCTCCTCCTCCTCCTCTCCCCACACTCCTCCTCCACCTCCTCCTCCTCCTCCTCTCCTCACACTCCTCCTCGCTGCGGCAGCCTCCCGACACCTCCCCTGACCCTCCGTGACAATCATGACGGTCTCCAATAAATCAGGAGGCATTAGGCCGGGCACGGGGGAGAGCACCGGCCCCCCATCAAAATAAATTAGCTCTTTATTAGGTTTCACACTTTCCTAGCGTTGGGGGAGAAATCAATAAAAAATCGCAAGAGGAAAAGGGGGGTGGGAGGGGGGGGTGCGGTGGGGGGGATTTAATTTCTGCTCTGCGGGAGGCGTCTCGGTGCGACACGGGGAATATATATAAAAAAAGTGTTGTGCTGTCAAAAAATGCAGGACGTCGGCGACTAAAGTGTCCTTTCCGCAGGTGAACGGAACTAATGACAGTGCAGGACTCGCTCGGGAGATGTCGGCCAGAAAAGAAAAGAATAGGCCACTGCAAGAAGAAGAAGAAAAAAAAAAACGCTTTCATGGTTTTCCCCTCAAAATTTTGTGAGCGTGGAGGGTGCACAGTCAGAGAAATGTTTCAGCACAATGCTGATAGCAGAGCTTTTGAAACAACAACAGAATATGCCACATATGGCTCTCCCTTACAAAGCTGCTATACAAACACTAACACACACACACACACACACACACAGACACTCAAAATGGCCTGCTTATGGGAGCAAATCACTGCTTCCAACGCATCCATTTAGTAAGGGGGGGTGGGGACTGTGCCTGTGCTCTTAACGACGCCTGGCTAGCCTGCCTATTATTAACATGTAGATAGTTCTGGAACAGGAGCGGCAGTTGTGTAATTGTATGATAATGAACACAGCACATGTCTGTCTGTTGGAGAGGGAGCAGGGGCGGGAAGGAAGCAGCCCCGATTCTTTCTTCATTTACATTTGTGCCCTCGCTTGAGGAGTGTGATTAATGTGCTGGTCGCTGACGGTGTTTTTGTCTAATTGCTTGAGCACTTTCTCTCCTCGTCTGCTATTATGCGTGTGCACTCACACACAGATACACAGACACACACACACATGCACACAAACACACACGTATACACACACATGCGCACAATGGGAGGCTCAAGTCAGGTGCTTGCCATTTCTCCACACATTAATCATTCTTCCTTAAATAGCCTGACGCGTGCCAGCCGCCTCGCTTCCAGGAGGATGCTCTGCCCCCGTTCCCTGACAACAGCACAGAAAACTTTTTTCTCCCTCCACCTCCCTCCCCCCACTCCCCACTGCCCCCCCCCCCCCCCCCCCCCCCCCACACACACACACACACACGCACGCCTCGGCACTAAATGTTATCTCCAGAGCCAAATGGTTCAAGTGTCACCTGATCCGGTGTGTTGCCAAGAGAGGTGCTGATTGCTTGGTGTTCGCAGGGATAATGATGCATTGTTTTAAATGCAGGAAAAAAAGCATCATTAAGTAGCCTACAATTCCCAGGGTTCTGTGCCACTACGGGCCTATTGGTCAGTGTCTGACTGCAGCGATGAGACTGTATTGTTTCCTCTGCTGTTTTGTCCAGTAACACGGCAGCCAACAATGGAGCTGAACACACCACTGCAATCATTTAAAGTTCATCTGAATCTCAACTAATTACGGCACCATAGTGATAAACAAGATTACTAAATTACCTCAGAACAGAAGAAACAAACACACACACACACACAAAGACCACACACGCAGCATGAGAAGGTGCAATATAAAATCAAAATCAATGTATATTGACCACAGGAGTCCAACCTGCTCAAAAACACAGTAAATCATTTCTGATATTGCAGCCAGTGACCTGAGGTGTAATGTGCAGAGCTTAGCACTTCTATCAGATGGTGCCAGTGCCTGGGATCATTAAGCCAGGTAACTGTGTCAGCACGCCTCCTACTAATTTACATTCTCGAGCAGGTTTCATCACTTCCTGGCCCCGATGATGAATTAGCGTCTGTGCTCCTGCGTCCACACAACCACCCTGCCGTCGAGTCGTCTCTGTGAGAGACATTCGACCTCGCCGTGACGCCCGGCTGCGTTTACGCCGGTGCTGCTTTCATGAAAACCTTCTCTTCTCTCCACTCGTCTCGTCTCCTGTCCTCTCCTCTCAAAACTTCTCCCTCACTTTCTATGGCTTTATTAGGAGGAGCAGCTGTGCGCCACCCGTTGTGAAAGAGCCTCCCGCAGAATCGTGTATCTGTGAATTGTGTGTGCCTCTTGTGGCGATGATAAAAGCAGATTGCTCGCTCGATCGTGTGAGCAACAATTCTACCTGAAAATTACTGGATTGCACAAAAGTGTTTACGTGAAAGAGATTGACAGAGAGAGAGAGATACAAACACAGAAACACATAAGACATATGCACACACAAACAAGACACCTTCCAACCAACATACACACACACAAGTTCATGTTTATCACATGCATATGATTATCAAATATAGTACCTGGTAGATTTTAAATGTTATGCTATGTTTTGGTAATGCAAATATTTTGTCATGCCAATAAAGATTCTTGAACTGAATTGAGAGACAGGGAAAAGAAGAGAGGGAGGCAGAGGGAGAAAAAGAGAGCGCGAGAGAAAGGAGGAAAGAGAAAGAAGAAGAGGGAGAGGAGAATGCAAATATTTTGTCAATGCCAATAAAGGTTCTAAAATTAAATTGAGAGGGAGGGTGAGAGACAGATAGAGAAAGAAAAAAGAAAGAGGGAGACAGAGAAAGAGGGAAAGAGGGAGAGGGGCGATGAATGAGCCGAGAGAGAGGGATGGAAGAGGAAGGAAGGAGTTGCAGAGGAGGAACAACAGTTATACAGAGAGAGATGGATTTACTACCCCTCCCAAGGGATACAGAATCCTTGTACTGCATGTAGCACACCGGTACACCTGCAAAAAAAGCCATTGTGCAGCTCAGCATCCCACCAATATCCCCACTAACTCTGCCACCCTGTCAGACACACACACACACACAAACACACACACACACACACACAAACACACACAGCCCACCAGACGAGCAGTGATGTAAGGCACCAGCGAGAGTGGGCCCTGACAGCTTCTTTCCTCTTCCACCTCTGCCAAGGCCACACAGCGCAGCACAGAACAGCCGCCTCCTCGCCCCCTTCCCCCCTCCCACTGTGTGTACCCCACGTCTACTTTCATAGCGCCAAAGTGCCAATGCTATCTCTGCCAGCCAGAGCGGTGACTCAGTGCTAGCGCTGGTGCTTCGCCTTGGGCGCTCACCCATGACGGAGGGTGGATGATGACGGCGGACCCGTCGCAGGAGACATGCGAGAGGGAGACAGGCACCGGGGCTAATTGGCTGTTGATGGTGCCACAATTACGAGTGTCTCCCATCATTTGCGCTCATCAACTTTATGATGCAGGGACCCAGGCGACTGGAGTGCGTAATTGCAATCAAAACATTCGGCGAGTGGAATTTACATCGACGCCGCCGAGAGCCACTCTCTGCCTCTGTCATGACTATATTTACACAATTTAATTGTCTGGACTACCCGAGCTGGAGACGAATGGGGGAATTGATTTCCATTTTTTAAAAGCTGACTCACAGATCATTTGGAATTCAAATAACCTCTGATTGTGTTATTTCCCAGTTTAAGAATACAAATCCGAGTAATCATTTGTATTGCTTTGAGACAGGAGTGTGTGTGTGTGGGGGGGGTTAGAAAACTGTATCAGCCAGTGATCACAGGCTGTCTCACATATGCTACATGACATCACATAAGCACTCTGAGCAGTGACTTTTAAAAGCAGCAGCTCATTCATTCAAAGTGGGCTGATGCTCACCTCACCTGTCTTTGAGCTTTTGCAGTACCTGACTAATAGTAGTACACACAGCTACCCCACAAAAGCCACTTTAAACACCTGAGCTGACAGACCTGGCGGTATACTTGTATGCTGACGACGCCTCACAATCGATACCTGGCCTACAGTCTCGGCTTTCCCATTCATTACTAACGGCTTAGTTTGCAAATCCCAGGAGGTGCTGGCTGTCACACCAATGTCTCTCGCCTAATTGACTGACTGACCCCATCCGCGGAGAACAGCTCCTCCGATGTCACTGTATTGATTACCCCCACACCCCACCATCACAACATCTTCAAGTCAACTCCCGTGACCCACTATCCCCAAAGGCTTTTATCGACTGGAGCGGGCTTCTTGTGGAAGTAAATTATTGTTAGCGAGTCTGAATGCAACCTCACTGCTGCAATGCTAGGTAAAGGTTAATGTCATGACCTCGGATAATCCAGAAATATGCTCTATTTTCAACCACAAGCATGAGAAAGGGTGTAAGTCGGGACTTAAAGCTGCCAAGTGAGCTCTTACCTTCCCTTCTTCGACAGAGCAAATTTGATCCCCTCTCGCTGAAAGGGCATCAACTTTTTCTGCAACTTCGCAGGCAAAGATGCAAACTCGTAGTCCACTCCCTGCTCGGTGGCAGCACTTTGGTTGCAGTTTGTTAGGCTGATCTTACCCATGTCTAAGAAATAAATATTTTTTTATTAAGAAAGACAGTATCATCCACAGAGTGTTATGGGTGACCATGGACAGTAAACAGAGGAGGCTGCCAACGTTGTTGTAACGACTAACCTCACCTGACAACAGTCAGCCACGAAAAACTTTTCCAGACTTGCCTTAATTAGTTACTTCTTCAGCATCTCACATACGACACACCATCGGTATTTTACAACAACGTTCAACGTTGGTTCTAACGCTGTCCAGACAGACGTTCGCGCGAAAATGTCGAAAATGAGACTTGAGTTGTAGTACGTCATTATGGCGCGACATTCTGCTCGTATCGCATCAAATGCCCACGAGAAGATGTGACTTCTAGTACTCTGATGGTTAACTCCAGCGATGTTAGTATTAATTCTTACATAGCCGGTTGCATTATTTTGATTGTGATGTTTATGAATGTAGTCCTTATTGCTTAATGTTGAAGAGATCACAGTGGACGTTGATCCAATTGAGCCCCTGCAAAAGAGACCAGAGAGACGAAGCTTCCACTAATGTCTTGCTAAAGACTGACACTTTCCTGAACAATTTGAACCTTTTGGCCGCATTATGACTTAAGTGTATTTCCTAGTATGTGGTTTAATGAAAGTCAGCAGACAAGTCAGACTGGAATGTACTAATATTGCATTCAACTATTAACTTTCTTGAAAACCTAAAACAGTTTAAATCAACGGTGGAATTTACACTTATGAGTAGCTGAGCAAAAGGGGAGGGAGTTCTGTGCAGCCTTGCGCACTTTGATTGGCTAGGCGACCTGCCAGTCGCGGTGTTTCCTATTGACTCTCTTCTTTCAGTGTGTGTCCCCATATCCTATGCTTTGCCTAGTCAAGCGTCTAGTGTTGCTGACTTAGCTACAGATTGACTGCAACCAACCAGCAATACATGCTTATGCGGCATTATTAATTTATCTTAAATACACAGTACTGTCACCCTACCTGGTAAGAGGAAAACTGTTGTGTTGCTGTTCTCTGTGATGGCTGATTGTAAATATACATAAGCGCAAATTATACTCGTTGCGGTATCGTTTACCAGATTCGCAGCTAGCTAGCTAGCGCCTTTGGTTACATTAGCAAATGTTAGCGAGCTAGCCTGGACAATGCAAGCCGATTGGTTTGCCAGAATCTTGTAATAGCCAACTAGCTCGCTAACAAGATAACGAGGTATTCAACCAAGAAGTATCTAACGGTATTTATATGGAGCGGCACATCCAAATATAAGCAATATGAAAAACCGAACTCCTTAAAGTGGTTGAAATGACACATAACGTCGCCAGCCGATCAATGGTTTACCAGTGTGATTGCTAAAAATAACATTTGCGTTTGTAGCCGGCTAGCAGCATACCGGAGTAGGCCTTTCCATTTTAACGTGCTTGACAGCATAGCTTCTAGCTTGAGATGTACTGTTTGGTGAAACTGTTTTGTTTAAATATGTCATAACAACAACACACGTGTAGACAGTAAGCTAACATTCGGCGCACAAAATAACTGATGTCACCTACTTGGTGAAATTAAAAAATCTGAATCGGTTAGTATAAGGTGTGGGAGGAGGGCTTTAGCATGGCTTTGGGCCTGCCATGTTCTCATGTGGTAAGAAGAGGTAAAGCTAACTAATGGCTATAGACCGTGTAACTTACGAAACTTGTTTGAATTGCTATTAGCTTCTTACTAAGCAAGGTCTGTTTCGTTGACATTTGTTGCTTGTGTTTCACACATTTGAGTTTTTTTGCCATTCGACATGCAGACAATGGTTTTCAGAATGCGAAGCCTCACAGGGAGCTAGCTACCTATCGCTACCTTCTAATGTTTGGCAAGCACTGCTATTACTGTTGCGGAGCGTTTTGGCAAGGTAGATAGCTGGCTAACAGCAGTTAGCTAACTTGTGCTAACAAGACCCTAAGCCACTTGCAATTTAACAGAATATACACGTTGAATGTAAGCAGACGTTTGTTTCGTTTATAGTGCAAACAATGACCAATGACCGAAGGTGATTACTGAGTGAAAAATGAAAACTGTACATCTGCGAACTACCTCAACCTTACCTTCAGCCAACTAGCACGCGTCCACCGGCAGCTTGCTTGCGCGGTATATGGCAGCTAACATTATGTGCATTTACTTCATTTCAACTTAGGCTGAGCTGTAACCAACTATTTTTTATGTGGATATGTTGACTTTGTGTTCTTTGTCGTTTGTACTGTTGAATTAAATTGTGGTTTGAGCTAGCTGGTTGTGACATCTTTAGCATGAGCAATATTAAGTCAAAGGATCACCTAGGAAGGTGCTCGCTAACTCAAAATGTTTACTGACACTGACAGATTCCCAGTGCTTAGTAATAGGTCGACGTCAGTTGCCTCCAATAACTTCAGTTACCTCCAGTACGTGTGTTTAACTAGATGACTCTTAGCATGCCGTGTTGTGAGGCTCTTGGCCTGTAACTGTCAAACGGATTATTAATAGCCCACAAAATGGTGCAGAAGAAATGATGCACGAGTTCCTGAGAACTATGGCTACGCGGAACCTCATCTGCATATGTTTAGATAGTCCTTCTCTTCTCCTTCGCCCACAAGCCATCTCAGTCTGACCCGAAGGGGGCTTGAGAGGATGGTTGTGGTTTACGCGAGGCCTGATGTCACCTACCTAAACAGCCTAACCATCCGTGCTTGAAAGTTCACAATTTGAATGCAACATTAGGCTACCTGAGCTGAAAGAGGCTTAATGGGTTCATTTACAAAAATGCACCTGCGTTTTCAACTGCTGCCCTGATGTGTCAATATACATTTTAAATAGAGTATTCACACGAAAAAGCTAAACCAACTAAATCTGTTGTTGTTTTTGTTGTGAATATGAAAGATGCTGTTGAGCATTTGTACAGATACTCCTGGTGGTCTACCCGCATGTTTATGATCTTAACATGTTCATTACTGCTGTGTGTTGCTAAGAAACATCTGTCTCCTAATGGAGATCACAAGATTGTTTTTCTCTCTGTGGGTCGGCTAGAGTCTTAATTACCTGTGTTCCAAACGCACTGAATTCTGAGCTTTCAGCAGAATTCCCCCTAGGTCATTTTGTGGTGTTTTTTTTGAGACTGCAGTATAGCCTCTGTAAATGGTGTGCCACCGAGGTATTTATTTGCTCTTTCTCACTTAAAAGCTGTCCTTCCTCATAATGTCTCCGATGGCTTGTTCTTTACAACCTGTAAGTTAAGTGCGAAGTGGTTGGCGCTGTCATTAATCCCCCACCCCCCCCCGGCCCCTGTTCCATTTGTCCATCTCAGAAACGGAATGTTTAGTGGCTTCAATCAGAAAACACCAGTGCAATTCTCAACCTCAAAGCAAATGTAACTGCCATCGGGGGAATAAGTCAGTGCCATACAGAACGAGAGCTGTTAAACTGGGAGCTGTCGTGGGGCTGGGGGACCTTCTACAACCATGAGCATTTCCTTATGTGACTGGAAGGAACTCGGTTTTTACTTGATGCCCATCAGAGTCAGCATCTGTACGGTGCAGGTTGAGATGCTGGGGGCTTTTGTGTGCGTATGAATTTATGTGCATGTGTATCTCTGTGTTGTCTTTAACAAGAGAACAAACTCAGGTGTGATGGAATAAACATACCCTGATGTAAAGTTGGACAAAGATGCAAACAGGCAGGTGAGATCAGGGAATGGACAGACAGACAGGCAAACAGAAGTAGCCTAGGACAAGCAGGAGACAGAGAGACGTGAGGCTGGCCGCTGGACACAAACCTGTTCCGCTGGTGTGAGGGGGCTCTCTCTCTCTTGTCCTCTGGCTGCTTTGTCCAGAGCCAGGCATCAGAATCTAAGCAGTGGCGTAATGAGCATGTAGCCCTAGCCCCTAGGCATGGTGTCCTCCAGCCCTGCCACTCCGCCTCCACACACACACACACACACACACACACACACACACACACACACACACACACACAACCCGCCCCACCTCCCCGTGCATCACATCTCGCCCTCAGGGACCTCATTAGGACTCAGTTGTTATTTGTCAGGGCTTTCTTTTTTAAAATGCATATTACTCTGTTCTCTCTTCACTGCACTTCTCCTCTCTCCTCACTCCTTTCTTTTCTTTTCTTCCCTCCCCTTCGTGCTTCATTACGTAGTGGATATTTATGCATGTTCTGGGGACAGAAGTTTTTAGCGCGTCCATGGAGGGATGATGTGTGTGTGTGTGTGTGTGTGTGTGTGTGTGTGTGTGTGTGTGTGTGAGAGAGAGAGATGACAGTTCTTTTCGCTGGGGTGTACCGCACACACGAGTTTCAGACGCGCTAATTACAGACCCCTGTTTGCTGCCGCTCGCCACCGTCGCTGCTGCTGCCGCCGCTGTAGCTTTTCTCATGCAGATGAAGCGCCTCTGCCTTCCCAGCCATCCAGAGCCTCCGTTCATACAGCAGGAGAGCAAACTGTGCGCCGTAGGGTTACGGGGGCACCAGATAGGCTGTATGTCTGTGTGTCTCAGCGTCTGTCTGTCTGTCTGTCTTTTTTGTCTTTATATATCTCAGTTACTGGCTGTCCATAATGTCTCAGTGCCGGTCTTGACTGTATGTCTGTCTGGGGATTTATGTTGGCAGTTTGTTGTGGTAATGTGTCTTGCCTGCGGACTAGTGTTGGTTTCTGGCTCCAGCGCTGGTGCCTTTGAGAGAACCGGTGCAGTGGAACCGGGTACGGCACCCACAGAACATGTCCCTTATTTTCGGATAGGCACCATTCCCCTGGGTGATGAAGCCAGCTGGTGCAGTATCTCTCACCCTCCCCTCATTCTCCCTCCCTTCCTCCCTCCCCTCTCTGTGTCTCTCTATCTGTCTCTCTCTATGTATCCATCTCTTCTCTCTCTCCCCCTGTCTATTCTCTGTGCTCGCAAGCATTTCAACATGAGTCATTAGGTGTAGGCTGCAGGGGCGTTTGTCCCTGAGGGTTTTAATGCAGGCGTGTGGTCTTAAATTGGCTTCCTGGAAGTCCTGAAAGGCGAGCTAATTGTCATTTATCGGGCCTAAGCGCCTCTTTTCAGAGGGAGCATTTAGCCGGTGAGAGGCTGCGGGCCCCTATCAAAGCTGCCAGCGCGGATGCCTGCCCTCCTCTCTCGCTCTGCGGGCGACGCGCGCCGTCCAACACTGACAGCCTGCCACGAGTCTGACCGCTCGCTCTGATTGGTCCATCTCCTGTTTGGGCTGGGGGGGGGTTGCGGCAGGTCCTCTTTTTCCCCCCTATATCTAGCCCCCCTTTTCTCTCTCTCTCTCTCTCTCCCTCTCTCTCTCTCTCTCTCTCTCTCTCTCTCTTTCTCTGTCTTTCTCTCTCTCTCTCTTTCTCTGTCTCTGTCTCTGTCTCTCTGTCTCTCTCTCTCTCTCTCTCTCTCTCTCTCTCTCTCTCTCTCTCTCTCTCTCTCTCTCTCTCTCTGCCTCTGCCTCTGTGTCCCTCCTTTCCCTTCTCTCTCCACTCCTTTGCTCTGAAACAGACAGCTGAGTGGCTGCAAACACACCTCCTCCTCTCTTTCTCTCTCCTCCCTCGCAACTCTCTCTCTCTCTGACTCTCCTCCCTCCCCTTCCTCTGCCGTGCGTCCTTGCCCCTCCCCTTCTGCGCTGTGAGTGGCTGGCTGAGCCGCTGACATCACCGGGGCCCAGCTGTTGATTTGGCGGCTTGCGCGCAGGCAGCGCCTGAGAGGCTGCCTGACTGAGGATGGGTGCGGGCAGGTAAGGAGAGGCTCGGACTGGAGCCCCCAGTCAGCCCAGCCCAGAAGAGCACCGCCACTCGGACGAAGGAGAGGCTGACTGACTGACTGACTGACTGCTTGCTTCCTGCCTGCCAGCCTGCCTGCCTGCCACAGAGCCATCTGCCATCGTGTGACAGCAACGCCTCTGACCCAATCTCGCCTATTTCTGAACGGGACGCGCCTGTTCACCTCCTTCCCCACCTCTCCTCTCCTCTTCTCTCCTCTTCTCCTTTCTCCTCTGACCTACCTGCTCCTGCCTGACCACCACCCCCCCCTCCTCCCCGATTTCCATCTCTCTGTCCCTTAACCCCCACCCCTTCACCCCACCCCATCCCGCCCTCTGCTCCCCCCCTCCCCTTCTGCCTCTACCTCTACCTCTGCCTCCAACCACCCCTCCCAGCCAATGCTGCCTCAGGTACTATGGAAACTAAACCTCTAGCCAATGGCCAGGATGAAGCCCTTCGCGAGCCAGGTGTGTCTCACCTTCTCTAAGGTGTGTCTGGGGGGTGGGCATGGAGGTGCTGATAGATGTTTTTGGAGGGATGGCGGGGCAGAATCTTGGGTGACGTGTTTTATTTATAATTTCTGTAAATGTATTTATGTATCTTCTCACTTTTTTCCATGTGTAAAAATTGAGCTTGTCTTTGAGTCTGGTGCGACAGAGGCGTTTTGTTAGCCACGTTATACTAGAGAGCAGCTCCCGGGGTTTGACTGCGGTCGGGTCTCATTGTTGCACACAGCATGGGTGGTGCGTGAGTTTTTGTGAGTAAAAGGGGGGCGCATTGAAATTTCAGATCTGCATTTCTCTGCTTGTTTCCCCCCCCCCATCTGTGCTCTCCTACTCTTTTTCTCTTCACAGTTTTTCGAGCAGCGTGGCGCTTTTGTGGTGTCTTAGGGGGAGAATAGCTCGGGGCAGCTGTACGCCAGTAATCTGGTTCACACACAGCGATGAGTCAAAAAGCCTCATGGAAAAAGAAGAAACTTCTTTTGTCCAGATTTTTTTTTTCGAAATGTTCATGGTCATTTGCGCAATGATTGTTCTGAGAAAAGTGTTTTGTTGAACTGGTCTGGCTTTTTTTGTGTATGAATGTGCGTGTCTAAATGTGTCTGTGTGTATGAATATGTGTGTGTCTAAATATGAATGTCTGTGTGTATGAATGTGTGTCTAAATGTATCTTTGTGTGTATGAATGTGTGTGTGTGTGTGTGTGTGTAAATGTATCTTTGTGTGTATGAATGTGTGTGTCTAAATGTCTGTGTGTGTCTCTTTGGCAACTGACCTAGCGAATCACAATTTTGCCCCACACTTAGCCATTACACCACAAAAAAATAATTAACGGGAGCAAGAGAGTTGCTGTGCCGACCGTTATTCTGTCTACCTGTCTGCGTCGGGGTGGAGTAGTTACCCAGGTGGAGGCACTATTGTCTTTGCCCAAACTTCTGTCCTCTCTCGCTCTTTCTCTCTCTCTCTGTCTCTCTCTCTCTCTCTCTCTCTCTCTCTCTCTCTCTCTCTCTGTCCCTCCTTCGCTCAGCAGCGCCACTCCGCTCCGTAAACCACCCCAGGGCACCATTAGCAAATATAATTTTTTTTTAATGCGGCACGCTGCTGTGCTGTGCTGTGCTTTGCTGCGCCGGGCCAGCGATGCGCCGCGATTGCTCTGCGGTGTAATTTGCGCGTGCGACACTGCGAGCGGCGGGGTAATTGGGCTAATGGCTTTCCTGATGAGCCCAGCGCTCCAGCACCAGGCTGCCGTCTCTCCTGCACACTCACAACTTCTTAACCGCCCGTAATTAAAAAGGTGTTGCGGTATTAGCATTTTTGTAAAAATTAAAAAGGGTGTGCAGTATATGCATATTTTGGAACAAATCCTGTTAACACGCAGAGGGGTGACGGGAAGGGCAGGGAGAAGGATGGGAATTATGGAAAGATTTGAAGTTAATTGCGGTAATGGTTTTTGAAGTGATTTTTGTGAATTGACGCAATTTGTGAATTTATTTATCTGAGAGTGTATGCATCGTGTTGGGGGTTCTTTGATTTAGTTTTTATTTATATATATCGGGGTTTTTTTTGTTATTATTATTATTTATAAATACATAGTGTAGAATTTTCTATTGTGTAGTTAAATTGTCTGTCCGGGGTCTCGTCCGGTATGTTTATTAGGCAGTCCAGCCCAGGCTGAGCAGAGAGGCGCATAGGTCAGGTTTGATGAGCCTGTTTGTCTGTCTGTCTGTCTGTCTGTCGGCACAGCACACTTTTAATGAGGGCAATGAAAAAGAACGGTCGTGGCTAGAATTGCGTCTGGGTTCTTGGCCATTTTCTGCCAGCCGTTTAATGACTGAGGTATTTTTGTCTGGATGCAGTATTTTGTGTGTGTCTGTGCGTGTGTGTGTGTGTGTGTGTGTGTGTGTGTGTGTGTGTGTGTGTGTGTGTGTGCACCTGCTCCTTGCTTGTTTCATTGATTTGATTGCTCTCATATTACCCCTCAGGGTTGTGTCAGCCTGATATTGCGCCCTGTGTTTGGACACCTCTCTAGGTGTCGGAGGTTTGAGGTGTCTATCTGTGGGTGGAAGGGCAGGTGTGTGTCAGTGTAGTCCCAGCTTTTATAAAATTGGATTTTTAAAAGTAGATTTTTCAGTGGTGAATGAAAGTATTTTTTTTTTAAATGTTCTATTAATATTGATGCGGGAAGGTCACACACTCTTTCTTGGTTGTGCTGTCGAGGCAGTCCTGTGTGTGTGTGTGTGTGTGTGTGTGTGTGTGCGCGCACACTCCTGGCGGAGTTGGGTGATGTGGAGCCTGGGGTAGTGAATAGATTAGCAGCGGCAGCACTAAAAACCCCACTGGTGGTTAATACCCCCCACGCCCCCCTCACCCCCTTCACCCTCCAGCTTCTGTGGCATCCGTGATACTTCAGTGACACAAGCTTCTGCTGAATGTGTGTGTGTGTGTGTGTGTGTGTGTGTGTGCGTGTGTGTAGAGGTGCTGATTGCTTGTCGTGTTGCACAGGCTGCAACTGCACTTTCATTTTGTGTTTTTCCTGACTCTTCTTTCCTCTCCTTAACTTGTCCTCCCTCTTTCTTTCTCTGTCTGTCTGTCTCTGTCTCTCTCTGTCTCTCTCTCTCTCTGTCTCTCTCTCTCTCTGTCTCTGTCTCTCTCTCTCTCTCTCTCTCTCTCTCTCTCTCTCTCTCTCCCACACACACACCTGTCCTCAACAGCAGAGCAAGCTTTGGTGAACAAAGGTGTGAAGAAGTGTAGAGTTTGTGTGAAAATTGGATGATTTCTGTTGGCCCTTGCATGTCACCTCTGCTTTCCTGTTGTGACAAGTCATACTCTGCTCTATGCTTTATCACCGGAGAGAGAGTGAGTGCGTCTTTGTGTGTGTGTGTGTGTGACTGACAGTGGTGTTGCATAGATGTTTGTCATGTCCAAACTGCGTCACCGGGAGATGTAGCGCCCCCTACATGTGACTGTGTGTACGAGCAGGGAGGAGGAGGAGGAGGAGGAGGAGGAGGAGAGGGAGGTGCAGTGATGAGCGCATAAGACACGGTGAATGAGGGATCGGAGTGTGAATGAAAGAACAAAGCAGAAGCTGAGAATGAAAGAGTGTCTCGACAGAATTGAAGAGAGAGAACCAGATGAAGAGAGTGGCAAGAGAAAAAAAAGAGAGACTGAACGAGAACGACAGGAGAGGCGGAGAGGAGGCGGACAGAAAAGGCGAGAGAGAGGAGTGAAGCATGGGGAGAGAGATGGAGAGATGCTGAACAAACAGAAGAGATGTGAATAGGGACGGAACACTGGGCGGATATTTTGGGGTGGTGGTTGGGGGGGCTGAAGGTGTGTGGCGGGAAGAGAAAAATAGAGGGATAGAGAGGGGCTGTTTGCAAACGAGAGCGAGACAGAGAGAGGAATGAAGTGACTGCGTGTATGAGGGAGGGAACAGACGAGGATGAATGTGGAAGAGAGAGTGTAGGGGAGAGAGGTGGGGGGGGGGGGGGGGTTATTTATTTAATAATTAATCACACAGTCTTAAAGCTACATCTGTAACACAATGTCAGTGACGAGGGCTCCAGCAACTGAAAAACGAGAGAGAAAGTACAAGAGAAGCGGTGGAGAAATGGGAAGAGGGCGTGTGTGTAGAGAGATGGAGAGTGAGTGTGTAGGGATTGAGAGGGGGCATGTGTAGAGCGGTAGTGAGTGTGTGTGTGTGTGTGTGTGTGTGTGCGTGCGCAGTAAAATGAGAAGAGGGAGGGTGTGTGTAGCTGGTTGGAGAGTGTGTGTGTGTGTGTGTGTAGCTGGTTGGAGAGTGGGTTTGTAGTGTGTGTGTGTGTACAGAGTGAGAGAGAGTAGGTGTGTGTAGAGAGGTGGGCAGAGAGAGACTGTGTGTGTGTGTGTGTGTAAGGGATGTGTGTAGAGGGTGAAGAGTGTGTGGAAGAGCAGAAGGGGGCGATGCAGAGGGTAAGAGCCCAGAGAGGCTGTACAGTGAAGCGAGGGAGGGATTGTATGGGATTGGGCATGTAGAGGGATGGAGAGATTGGGGATGGAGAGATGAGGGATGTAGAGGGATGGAGAGATTGGCTGTGCATAGAGACGAACTGGTGAGAAGGAGAAAACGAATGGAGAGATTCCGAAAGTAAAAAAAAAAAAAAAGCAAGGGGAATGTGGGGGATTTAGAGCGAGGTATTTAGAAGATGAGAAAGTGATTTAGGGAGAGGGACAGACAGAGAATGAGAGTCATGAAGGAGAGAGGGGGGGTTAGAGTGAGAGAGAAGGAAAGTCATGAGAGAGAGACAGAGAGAGAGAGAGACAGAGAGAGAGAGAGACGGGGAGGGAAGCAGAGTCAATGAAGGAGAGTGAGTGAGTGAGAGAGAGAGGGAGGAAGAGGATGAGTATAGAGGGATGCTGAAAGGCAGGCAGACTGCATATAGGGAAGCTAGACGCTGAGAGATGGACTGCGAGTGCGAAAGAGAGGGAACAAGAGTGGAGAGAGAGAGAGAGAGAGTGTTGGGTAGAGACCTAAGGCAGTGTGCCACAGACAGCTGTGGGTCCAAGAAAGCAAAAAAGGTGTGTGTTTGTGTGTGTGTGTGTGTGTTTGTGTGTGTGTGTGAGCAAAAGACCGAAGGCAGTCTGCTATAAATGTAAGAAGGAAGGTGTGTGTGTGTGCGTACAGTGTAGGCTGCTGCAGGCAGACAACATTCAGGGAGTGGGTGTGTGTGTGAGGCAAGAGATTTGTGTCTGTGGAAGAAACCGAAAGTGTGTGATGGTCTGGAGCACTGTAGATATGCGTGTGAGCTGCAGGG
>CM050220.1:24743423-24795923 GCA_027475355.1 Coilia nasus | reverse complement strand
GCACACATAGGACATAGTTGCAGATGCTGTTAAGTAGAACTGTCATATTAATATAATTGTGCGCGTGTATCTGACATTTACATTGGACATATATATTTCATGTAGCTGTATGTGATTTGATGAGACACACACGTGCATACGAGGTAGATAAAAGCTCGCACATCCAAGCGTCTGACCTGGGAGCTGGACAAGCAATAGTCACAATAAAGAAAGAAAAACAGTCCGCGTCAACCGGGATTTTTATGCTCCCGCTGTTTTATTTATTTTTCGTAACGTTTCGGGTTTGCACCCTTCTTCAGATATGCACACACATGCATACACACACAGTAAGTGTGATTAATGTAGCGTCTGTGCTGGCTCCAGCAGAGCGACAAGCCTTAGCGACAAGTGCTTAGAGATGGAAAGGCTCCACACTTCTTCCACCCCCCCTCTCTCTCTTCCTCCTTTTTATCTCTCTTTTGTCACTCACTCTGTCCCCTCAGTCTCATCTCTGTTAGCAATCTGTCCTGTTTTTTTTTTTCTTTCTTCATGTCTTTGTCTGACACTACAGTTCTGCCAGTAAGTCTTCTATCAACACTTAAGATCCCTGTGTGTCTGTGTACGTGTGTGTGTGTCAGTCAGTCAATCAGTGAGCCCCAGGGTGTTGGCTGGTACTTCACCTGACCCTCACTCCTGTTTGGTTTTCCGCCCTACACACACATACACATGCACACACACACACACACACACACACACTCACACACACTCACGCCCTGTGTGGTGTCTGCCTGCCGTTGAGGGCCCAGAGTGTCTGGAAGCCATTGTAGAGCGGATTAGACGTGAAGGGTGCAATCCACTTGACCTTTTTTTCCCTTTCTTCGCCATCATCCCAAGTTGGCATCCTTGCCTAGAAGAGTGTGTTCACGTGTGTGTGTATGTGTGTGTGTTCACGTGTGTGTGTGTGTGTGTTCACGTGTGTGTATGTGTGTGTGTTCACGTGTGTGTGTGTTCACGTGTGTGTGTGTGTGTTCACGTGTATGTGTGTGTTGGCCGGCCGACCAGAGTCCAGCTGGGCATACGGCAGCCAAATCTTTGGCGCTGTGTGTGTGAGTGAGAGTGTGTGTGTGTGTGCATGCCAGCCAGATCAGTGTGAGATGCTGGGCCCATGCCCGGAGAGAGAGGCCAGGGTGTTGAGATGGATAGAAAAGAGAGGGGGAGGGAGAGATGAAGAGAGAGAGAGAGAGAGAGAGAGAGAGGAAGATGGAGAGAAAGAAGGAGACGGGATATAAAGTAAGAGTTGGGAGAGATGAGTACGAAGAACAGGAGTGATGGAAAGAGGAAAAGGGAGAGAAAGAGAGTGAGAGATGGATGGAGGGAGGGAGGGAGGGAAGGAAGGAGAGGGTTTGGATGGGGGATCAGTGGCAGGGGAGCAGAGAGAGGGAGATTGGGATCTGGGAGTGGGGCCCTGGGCGTCTGGCTGAGATGGGCCTCAGCCAAATCCTCCTCTCAGCCCGGCTGTCCTCTCGCAGTGCTGCCTGGGACAGGAAATCAATACACTGTGATTGATCACTGCTCTTCTGCTCTTCTGCTTCTGATACACAATCAATACACACACACACACCAGATATCCATGCAGTTTACATAGAGTAAATAGGCTACTTGTTTCACACACAGAGAATGTTCTTAGCAAATAATAAATTGAATAAATTTGAATGAAGTCTAGACCATCACTACCATCTGATAGAGAGATTAGATGCCCCAAGCAGCTTCCGGCCACTAGAGTGCCTATCGTTCTTGCTGTATATAAAACAATTTATAAAATCATGAATTATCTTTGTGTTCTGTGACGAATCAACATCAAGAGAGAAATATTGTGATGTTATTGGATCCTGAGTTTTGCCCTAAGCCAGTACTTTGTATTGCACTTTTGTTGTTGTTTCCCGGACCTCTTTTTGTCTCCATGTGTTGGTTGTGACTCCTGCCAAGGTCTTGTTTGAGGGTGAGTTGGAGAGTCTTGTCTGCGCAGAGTGACTTTGGGAGATGCGATGCCTGTGGAATATTTTGTCTTTGTGTTCGTGTTGAAGGGGGAGGACGGTGTTGATGTCACTCAAGCCTGTTTGTGTTCTTTTTTTTTTTCAGTGAGTTAGGCTACTTCAAAAAAGAAAACTGACACTTGATTTAAATTCCTTCCTCGTATCACATACACACAATCATCACCACCTTGCCCTGGTTCATCAAACTGACCTCTGCCTCCTGTGCTTCTCTTTTTTTTCCCTCTCCCTCCATTTTTTTCTCTCTGTCTATCCCGTCTCTCTCTCTCTGTCTCTCTATCCCCCCCCATCTCTCACTGTCTCTCTCTCTTTCACTATCTCTTTCTCTCTATCTCTCCATCCCTCTCCCTCTCTCCCCCCCTTTCCTGTGCCAGGTGTCAGAGGGGAATGAGGTGTGTGTGTGTGGGCAGAGCTGGTGTGAGCGGGTCCTGCAGCAGCCTCTGGTGACAGGGACATGGGACTCTCTCCCCCGGCTTGCGGTAGCCTCAGCACCACACACTCCCCAGTGTCCCCACGCGCCGCGCTCCGCTCACACACCCCGCCACCCAGCGCCGCCCTACGCCAGGACCAGCAGCAGAGACCGCACCAGGTAAGAGACGCACACACACACACTTGGCATACACACCTGAATGCACATGCCAACACACACTTAAAACACTCACACACACACTGCCACGACATTTTGCTATATTTGTATAGTCACAATAAATACCTTTGCGCACACACGAATGCACATGTCAACACACACGTAAACACTCAAATACACACACACACACACTGCCACGACATCTTTCTGTACTTGTATAGTGACAATAAAGACTTCTACACACACACACACACACACACACACATACATACAAATGCACAGCCAACACACACTTAAACTTTCACAAACACACACACACACACTGCCACGACATCTCTCTGTAGTTGTATAGTGACAATAAAGATTTCTACACACACACACACATATACATGCAGCCACACACTAATTCTCATGTGCATACAAAAACTCCCATACATGCACACTTACATATCAGTGCACGTCTACACATGCACACACATATATCTGTACTCTGTATGCACATTCACTGTCAGACATGCATGAATATATGCTCTCACACACACACACACACACACACACACACATCCTCTATGACCATTTGCAGAGACTGTGCCAGGTAATATAAACTCAGATCCACCCACACACATGAGCAACATAGTCTGCAGCCAGCACATCACTCCCATATACATACACTCCTATGTGTATGTACACATATATACACACACTCAAGGACAAGCAGCAGAGGACACACACACATACACACACACACACACACACACACACACACACCAATCGACTTTCCTGCTCATATCCATTTGCAAAGGGTACACGCATTTACACACGCACAGACACACATACACACTCTTCAAGGCAGCAGGTCTCAATACACTCAGCTCACACTCTTACACTCTCATATCAAACACTTAAACACACACACACACACACACACACACCAATCGACTTTCCTGCTCATATCCATTTGCAAAGGGTACACGCATTTACACACGCACAGACACACACACTCTTCAAGGCAGCAGGTCTCGATGCACTCAGCTCACACTCTTACACTCTCATATCAAACACTTAAACACACAGACACACACACACACAGACACGCCTGCCTGCTAATTAAAGCTGGCACAGATGGGAGAGCGGTGACAGGTCTTGTAATAGGAGAGCACGTCAGGGTGAGATACCGGTGTATGCATTCAGCACCTTGTCTCTCAGGTGGGTGCACAGCGTCGGGTGAAGTGTTTGTTTCTCAAAGATAAATCCCTCCCACAAGTGGGCTACTGCGGAGAGCGGGAGAGACAGACTAGGCTGCACTAAACGCTACACAAGCAGTGCACTGACTTATTAACCAGCATGGAATGAAGAAAGAATAACAATATAGCCATTTATTTATTTATTTATTTATTTATGTAGTTATTTAGTTATTTTTGAAGGTTAGATGGGGTTTTGTGTGCTCTAAGAGATGCGTGCGCACACAAGCACACACACTTCTTTAAGCCAAAAGATCACAAGAGGGTCACAGGTAATCAGACAGGCGGCTCTGCATATGTTGGTCTTGTGTACATGTTTTGTGCACATATGTGTTGATTGGTATCCTCAGAGAACATGGACGCATGATGACTTCATTTATTCCTTCAGACACACACTTTCTCTCACTTACTTGCATGCATGCACACACACACACATACACACACACACACACACACACACACACAGACACACACCTCTGACCTCTCCCTCCTGTGTTGGTAATGGGCGGTGGGCTGCCCAGGCCTAATTAAAGTGTCCTGTAGATGATGGCACCATAATGGGCCAGATGTTCCTCTCCCAACCCTGGCCAAGACGCTGTGTCCCAACAACACACAAACACACACACACACACACACGGAGAGAACCGCCTCGCCTCAAAAGTCTAATGATCCTCTAACGATCTAGTACTTCGTTGGCACACCCCACTACAGCTTTATTGTCTTTGCTCTGATGTGGCCCGACACACACACACCCACACACACACACACATACACACCCTCACATGCACACTGCTGGGCCTTTCAATTTAGTCTTCTATTCCATGGACGTGCTGAGTATAGCCTGGCTTACCGTAGTGCTAGCATACAGACACATATACATCACTCTGGCTTCCCATAGGGCTAGCTTCACACACACACACACACACACACACACACACACACACAGAGCAGCCTGGCTTCCCTTGGTGCTAGCTCTCTCTCTGTCACACACACACACACACACAGCAGCCTGGCTTCCCATGGTGCTAGCTCTCTCTCTGTCACACACACACACACACCAGCCTGGCCTCCGATAGAGCTGGCTTAAAAGATGGCTGCAGAGCTTTTATGTCTCTATTGATTTATGATTTCAAAACACTTTCCTTCCTTAACAAGGTTTTTTGTGTGTGTGTGTGTGTGTGTGTCTGTGTGTGCGCGCCTGCATGTGTGTCTTTGTCCTTGTTTGTGTCTGTGTGTGTGTGTGTGTGTGTGTGTGGAGTGCAGGTCCCGTGCCTGTGGTAGGAGCTGGACTGCGAGACCCTCTGTGATCTCTGATGAGGATGTCTGAGACCGTCGCTGCCAAGGAGCGGCCCGAGGCGATGAAGGTTCCCGAGGCCGCGGAGAGCGACGCCAGCGCAGGGGACACCACCAACACCACCCCCACCAACAGCACCAGCAGCAGCCCCACCACACCCACCGCCGGCCCGCAGCCCACCCAGACCCAGCCCCAGCCCGCCATTCAGACCCAGCCCCAGCCCCAGCCCCCCACACACCCCGTCAACCAGAGCCAGAGCCCGCCTCAGCGCGCAGCCAGCAGCGAGCCCGACCAATCAGACGAGTGCTGCCATGACGACAAGACCGAGGTGCAGGTGAGGAGGACACACCCAATTAAAAAAAAAAAAAAAAAAAAGAATCTCATTATTATATGTTTGGGTGATAGGGCCAGCGCTCATATAGTTATCCTTTATGCCAGTGTCTACAAGAGGATTGAAGAGGAGAGAAGGAAGGGGTGAGGGGGTGATGGAAGAGGGGGATGATGGGGAATGGGTAGGAGGATGGAGGGCGGGAGGGAGGGATAGAGAGAGAGAGATGGATGGATGGAGGAGGGAGGAGAGTGAGGCCATGAGCAGCATGAGGAATGGGACCTGGCACACGGGTTGTGTGTGTAATGGGAGCTTATTGCTCCTTCCCCAGTGTGCTATAAGCCAGTGGTCCAGGGCAGAGGACTTGGCCCGCTTGCAGAATGTAATCTAGCTCCTTCTGGGGGACTTGCAGGAGTACTACCAGCCTCTACTCTTCCTCCTTCTCCTCCTCTTCCATCCTTCTCTTCCATCCTCCTCTTCCATCCTCCTCCTCCTTTTCCTGACTCCCCTTCACTTCCATTCTCCTCCTCTTCCTAATCCTCCTCTTTCTCATCTTCCTCCTCGTCCTTGTGGCACTGCCTGTAATGGTGTCCTCAGGCCTTCATGTTGTAGTGGTGTTTGTGTGCGTGTTTGTGTGTTGACGTAGTGTGCTACAGAGATGAGTGTAAGTGTGTGTGTGTGTGAGGAGGAGTGTGGGGTCAGAATCCGGCCTTATCTGCAAACTTCCTCAGTGTCACCCTGACAATCGGAACAGGGGCGCTCAGGTGGGAGGGGCGACACAAAGGGGCCTGTGTGTGCGTGCGTGAGTGCGTGTGTGTGCGTCTGCGCGCACGGGTGCTGCTTGGCGAGTGACTTTGCAGCCATCTGCTCCTCTCTGTCTTCTGCTCCCTTTCCTTCTCTCTCTCTCTCTCTCTCTCTCTCTCTCTCTCTCTCTCTCTCTCTCTCTCTCTCTCTCTCTCTCTACCTCTGTCCTCGTGCTGCTCTTAAACTCTCTCTCTCTTTTCAATCCCCAAACCTCTCTGTCGCTCTGACCCTCCCTCTCTCCTGCCTGTCCTCTTTCCTTCCTTCTTTCCATCCACCTTTTTTTTTTTTTCATTTCACTCACTCGCTCTCTGCCCTTTTTGCATCCCTCCTCTGCTTCTCTCGCTCTACCCCTCCCTCGCTCTGCCTCCCCCTATTCCTCCATCTCTCTCTCTCTCTCTCTGCCTCCCCCTATTCCTCCCTGTATTTCTCCCACTGACTGTGCGCGTGTGTGTGTTTGCGTCTGCGAGTGTGTGTGCGTTTGTGTGCATGTTTCTGTGTGTCTGCTTGTGTGTGTGTGCACGTACGTGCATGTTTGTGTGTTTGCGAGTGTGTGTGCGTGTGTCTGCGAGTGTGTGTGTGTGTGTGTGTGCACACGTACGTGTGTGTGTGTCTGTGTGTGTGTGTGTGTCTGTGAGTGTGTGTGTGTGTGTGTGTGTGTGTGTGCACGTACGTGTGTATGTGTGTGTCTGTGAGTGTGTGTGTGTGTGTGTTTGCGCGTGTGTGTGGGCCAGGTGCGCTGGTAGCAGAGGCACAGGAGTGCTGAGTGCAGCACTTCTTTATCTCCTCGCCTCGCTTCATCGACTTCCTCCCACTGCTGCCCAATTAGCTGCTCTGCTGGTACACACACACACACACAGTCTCACAACAGATACACACACACACACACACAATCTCACAACACACAGCCAGGTACACATCTACACACAGTCAGAAATACACATTTAGAAAAGCATACTATCCACACACACACACACACACACACAGATAGCCTGGACCCAGACCTTGTTACCAGTTTGTGTTATTGCTCACTGTCACCTGCAGCCTGCGGAGCGAATGTGCTGCTGCTTCAGATTTTCATTGTTATCAGCCCTGGCCAGCCCCAAATGCCCCGCAAAGCTTCTTTTTTCAGACTGTGTGTGTCTGTGTGTTTCTGTGTTTCTGTGTGTGTGTGTGTGTTGACCACTTAAGAATTTGCTTCTCTCATACATGACATTTGTGAGTAGGATGTGAATTCGTTTGAGTGTGTGTGATTAAATCTGAAAGGTGTGTCTGTGTGCACAGAAGCGAGTGCCCACGTTTGAGATGGGTGCTGTGTGCCAGGCCCTCCTCCCCGTGCCCGTCTGTGCTGCCAGTCGGCGGAGCGTGAAGCTCAGTGGCCACAGGCTGTCCCACCCTGCCGCCTTTTTACAGATGGCCTCTGGCCCACATTAGGCCCACATTTGGCCCAGACTCTACAGGCCTCCAGCCCATACCGCTTCAGCACCCGGCCCATATGTCCTCTATTATCCCTTGTACTGCCTCTACCTGACAGAAGCCCAGCCTCGAGTCTCGGACTATACCAGCCTTTAAGCCCCATAGTATTGCAGACCATTTTCTTACAGTGTTGCATCCCCCCACTATCATAGTATTTACAGCCCCTACTCCTACAGTGTTACATCTAGTCTCATAGTATTACAGCCTCAGGCTTCATAGTATTCCAGCCTCAAGCTTTATTGTATTCCAGCCTCTAGCCCTAATGTTTTATAGCCCTTAGTTTCACAGTATTCTAGCCTCTAGACCTGCAGTGTTCCTTCCCATAGCCCATAGTGTACAGCCTCCAGCCCAGAACATTCCATCCACTAGCCTGTAGTATTTTAGCCCCTTGCTTCATAGTTTGTTAGCCTGGCTATCGCGACTTGTCAATGCTCTGCGAGCATTGGTCTGGCCAAGCTGTGTTGTAAACCCATTTCTCAGAAGGCGGGCTTAACCGGCCTCTTTCAAATGCCTCTGTTTGCTACTGGACGAAGCTTCAATCAATCATACCCCTCTGCCCTCTGACGTATACCAAGCGAAAGAAACTGCTTGATCCAAACAAAAAGTAGTAGTAGTCTGTAGTCATATAGAAATGGCGTTAAATGATTTTTGTCGGACTTGTGAGGTGAACATGAGAGTGGCTGGTGTTGGTCATTTAATATTGATATTCAAAAAACGAATCAGTGTGATCAAAGGCGAAATGACCACAACAACAGCGTTCTCGCAAAGCCCGAACGACTTGGCTACCAGCGGGGCTAACTGCTAAATTAAACTTTTACCGAAGCCGGTCGGTAGCATTGCGAAAACGTCCTTTCCCGCAACAAATGCTTCAAGGGCTGCCCTTTGCTGTATTTTCAGAGAGAACTTCTCTTTGAATTCGTCCAAAACAGCAGCTACAGCTGCATTGAAATCTTGCGTTTGCTACCGCGTCATTGCCATTTTGAAATGCTCGATTTTCATTGGCCCCATATTTCTGCCGGAGCAGAAATGGTTTAGATAGGCAGCTTGGCCAGACTGACTTGCTCGCGAAATGAAAATGCAGCGCCATAGCAGTATGGGCACACCCAGGCTAATAGTGTGTTACCCTAAAGCCAATATTAAAGAAGTATTTTATACTTTACCTCAGAATATATTAACTTCTATCTCATATTCTAGCTCCTACCCCATAGCACTCGAAACAGCGGCCTTTAGTATTCTAACGTCATAATGTTCCACCCTTTAGCCGGTATTGTACTAGCTTATAGCCCATATGCCAGACTCTAGCCTCAAAATGTATTTCAGCCTTCAGTTCATAATATTCCAGCCTTTAGCTTATAGTATTCTAGCCTCATAGCATTCTATCCTGTAGCTGCTATTATCCTAGCTGTTAACCCATAGGCGGAACTTAAGTCCATATTTAACTTGAAGTGCAGCAGCATTTGGCCTTTATCCAACTCCTACTGTCCAAGCCACTGTCTGAGGGTCTGTCTGTGCAATAGTCTGAACCTCTAGCCAAACAGGTCTGGAGTTATATTAAAGCAGGGTGTGATTAATAATTTAGGTGTACACACAGTCAGACCCCATCATCTTCAAACAATCTTCAAACACAGTGCTGCAGCGTAAAGCTTCAGTTATATTCCAATACAAACACACATTATACAGCAAGGACCAAACCCCCAAACACATCCAAAATAAAATAAGGTCTGGTAAACCTCCTCTACTGTTCAACCTCACTGCCCGACCATCACACACACTCTTTCATCCAGGCCCAGTGTGTGCCACTAAGGCACTGACACACATACAAATATATACACACACACACACACACACACACTTCCATCCAGGCCCCAGCTAACGCCACAGTCCCGTCCTGTTGCCCTCTGCCACGGGCTGGCTTGGGCCAGGCCTCCTCCGCAGGGTTTGGCTGGAGGTCAGCTACCCCCCTGTTCAGGCCATCTGCTGCATGCAGCGCTGCAGCCCTCAGCCCCAGAGCCGCTCCTAAAGGGGCAGTCAAAGCACCAGACCCAGGCAAATGTCAAGAACATTGTCAAAACAGGTTTGAGTTTGCTATGAACACACACACACGTTACACACACGCAGACATACGACACTTACGTTACTAGTCGGAAATTGTTCTTGGCAGACATCCATGAATGCTGAATGACTGATTACAGTTTAAAGCAAACAGTTTGGTAAATTGTGTTTGAAAAGGCTCGGAAATTGAAAATATATACAGCACCTGGACCCAAGACCTTCCCAAAATGGCGGCTGTTAGCACAGCCCAGATGCTGAGTTGGGAATGGGTCATGATTCCATCTGTGTAAACATGCGCTAATCTGTTCTTGACTTTTTTCCCCTCACTTGTCCTCCTTTTTGGTCAACTGTAACAATGACTGTCCTTTCTTTCTGTCGTCTTCCTTCTTCATGCTGTTATTCAGCCGAGTTCTCAAACGGCTGCTGCGCCCGTGCGACGGTCTAAGGTAGGGTTGGATGGCATGGCCCTCTGGGTGTGTTTATGCCTGTTGATGCCTGGTCTGCACGTACCACCGTGAAGTGATATTTCGTTTTTTTTGTTTTTTTTTTTAATGGAAACCAGTCCAGTAATTTGCCATGTTTGTTTAGTGTATGGAATGCTGGAATGCCCCTCGGAATGTTGCTGAAAGTTCAGTTGAATTGACCGACCTATCCCAGTGCTCAAAGCTGTGACGTTTCTTAATAAAAGCCGCTTAACTCATGACTTCAGCCACTGACAATTGGATTGTTGCTTTTTATTCACAACTAACATTCGGCAAGTGGTTCGCTCATTTATTATAATAGACATTAATTGTCGGAAGTAATTAAACTTATTTAACTTAAAAGGTTTTGTTTGAGTGGGCAATTTTTTTGTCAGTGGTGAAATGTCAGCAAAATATTTTTTAAGGAAAGTGACCATTAGACAAAACTCTTAAAATGGTTTTGGCAAGTGATCGAATAATAGGTGGGATGGAGAGTAATTTGCCGCTCATTCTTGAAAAAACAAATCCCCTCAGGATGATGGAATACTCCTTTGCTTTTGCCGCCCTCCTCATCCTAAAGAGGTTTGTATTTTTAATGAGCGGCTGGATAATCATACACTACCCCTGATTGAAATGGCTGGTTTGTGTTTTTTTTAATTAAAAATGAATTAATTTCAGTGTTACATGTTAAGCATGAGTGGTGTTTTAAGATTTTCAGAAAAAAGAAGCACTATCTGCCTGCTATATTAATAATGGTAATGGACTTGACGCCACCTACTTTGTGGTAGATATAATGATTTAAAGAATTTAATTCTGTTCTCTGAAAATCTAAAAATGTAGTTGTTTGTTTATTTGGGGTTTTCTTCTGTTTGGCGAATATTTTTTTTTTTTTTTTTTTTTTTTTTTGCTTGGCAAAGTTTGTGGCCTGCTGGCCCTGGTGGGTTTTTTTTTCCTCCTGAGATGTTGGTCCTGCTCGTCTTTGTGGTGGTGTTGCAAGAGTTGTGGATGTGTTTAAATGTACGTGACTATGCTTCTATGACCATGAGTATTTCTCTTTTAACCTTCACCGATGCTCCACCTCTCCCCCAGTCTAACGCAAAGTTAAAGTTAGTTCGGAGCCTGGCCGTTTGCGAAGAGACTTCTCCTCCCCCCATAACCGAACTGCCACAAGAGCACCAGGTAAACACCACGTACCCCCCACCACCTGACTACCCATCATGCTTTGCCTCAGCTCATTTCAGTAATGTCAGGGTGTGGTCCCGCAAGCTCAGCTGCTGCTTTCTAGCACAGTTTTCTCAGTGTCAACATTAAACTCTGTAATAGAGCTGTGTGTGTCTGTAAGTGTGTGTGTGTCGGTGTGTGTGTGTCGGTGTGTGTCGGTGTGTGTGTTGGTGTGCGTTTCCACTCCCTCTGAGTCCACGTGTCCTGAACTCCCTATTGCACACATCCATCATCTGACGAAAAATGCAATTTTCACTTGTCAGCTACCGAGAAGCTGTGGATTGATATAATTGGCTCCCTTTTTACAGAAATCCCATCTCCCGGCCCGCGTTATGAAGTTTGCCTAGGGGTGGCGGCCGCTCGTATTAAGACAAGCAGCCAGCAGCGTCGGCAGCAAAACCCTGAGCCTCAAATTTAATGGCTTACAGGGGGCTGCGACACAGACACACTAGACCCAACCTGGAGCGCGCCTTCCTTTCTCTTTCATTCCTCTTTTATCAAAAGACCCGGCTCCCTCCCTCCCCTCTCTCTCCCTCTCTTTCTCTCTCTCCCTCTCTCTCCCTCTCTGTTTCTCTGTTTCTCTCTCTCTCTCTCTCTCTCTCTCTCTCTCTCTCTCTCTCTCTCTCTCTCTCTCACACACACACACCTACCCCCCCTTCTCTCTCTCTTGCTCTCTCTCTCAACCACCTTCTCTTTGTCTCTCTATCTTGCCTACCCCCTTTTCTCTCTCGCGCTCTCTCTTTCTGTTCCTCCTTTCATCGCCTTCAGCTCTGATAATAGGCCATTTCTGCCTCCTGAAAGGGCTACAGAATGTCTTGTCGGCGAGCGAGGCCAGGAGACATTTTTAATCAGATTTATGTCCTTGAACGAGTGAATGAGATTTCCTCTCTCCAGAGAGGCCGAAGAGAAGAGAAGCCCACTATTTATAGCGTCCACAGAGGAGAGCTGTCCACACACAGAGATACACAGGATGAGCGCTAGAGGCAGTCCAGACAGAAGACGAGAGAATTTATTTTGCTTCTCTCTCTCTGTCTTTTTTTTTTTTTTTCCCTCGCTCTTTATTTCCGTCTGGCTTTTTTTCCCCCCCTCTTGTCTTTCTTTGAGTTATTTTATTTTTCCTTGCACTTTCATGGGCCCTTCCCTGTGGATTCTTTCTAATTCCACCTTGTCTTCCTCCCCACCATCGGTTTCTGTTGCTCTTCACCCAGCGTGGCAGAGGAGAGAGAGGGATAGAGAGACAGACGGGGGAGAGGAAAAGAGAAGGAGATGGGTGGGTGGGGGGGTGGGCATGGGTGGGTGGGAGTCAGTAAGAGCAAGCAAATTGGGAGGAGGAAGGGATGGATGAACAGAACAAAGAAAGGGGAAGAGAGAGAGAGAGAGTGAGGGAGGAGGTGAGAAGGAGGAGGAGGTGTGGAGTAAGACATGGGACAGGGCAATGTAAACACTCTTGCAGCTGCCTTACAGCCTTATCCTCGACAGACACACACACACACACATACACACACAGCTCCCTGTCCTGCCCCCATGTGGCCATTAAGCCAAGCCTGCTTCGCTGGCACAGACCCGGTAACTCGTGCGTGTGTGTGTGTGTGTGTCTCAGCTGTGTTTGGCTCAGCACAGACCCGGTTACTTGTGTAGTGTGTGTGTGTGTGTGTGTGCGCGCGCGCCGTTTGGCTCAGCTGCGCTTCCCAGCCCCGGTACCAGCTGGCTCGGGCCCCAGTCCGGCCTTTCGGTTCTGATCCAGAGCGAATCCTTCCCCATCCGTCCCGCAGACCGACACCGGGGGCTGCAGCGGCTTCTGGGTCCACTTCTGCTGGGGCGGATGGCCGCCAGCTGGCGCCGATGCCGGGCTCCGGAGGGGTCCGATCGCTGTTGCCAGCACCAAGAGCCCACAGCTGCGACACCAGTCGCCTTTTCAGAGTGGCAGTGTAAGGCTGAGGCCCTGAATGGAGATTGTTGGATCAGATGTAGAAAAAAACCCACAAAATTATGAAAATAATGAAAATAAATAATTCAGACGAATATAATGATGCAAAGCCCAAACTGACCTTTTAGAAAAATACATTTAAAAACAAAATTAAAAAAAATGCAAATGAGAACAAGATGTTCTGTGTTCTTACGCGGGTCAATTTGTTACGCCACACTGAAGTTGCACATTTGTTTTTTCCCGTTGGAAAGGTGAAAAGGTTTGTTCCCTAACTGTGGTGCAAACTCAATTTATGCATCCTCACATTTTTTTTTTTTTTTTTACATTTTTTAAAGAAGAAATGCCAGAACCATCCGCCCACAGTGGCCTCGCTCTGCAGCCCCTACCGGGAGAAGACAAAGAACAAAATAAACTATTTGTTTTTGCCCCTCCTGCTGCCATGTCTTTATCTTTGTGCATTATTTCTCTGTAGTTCTCAGAGCACTGTTCTTTGGGAGTGTGTTTTGCAAGGCGAATGGTGGGAGATCGAGCATTGGTATGGTGTGTGTGTGTGTGTGTGTGTGTGTGTTTTGTAGGGGGGAAGGGGTTAAGCAATCCTGTAGGTTAATTGCCAAAGTGTTTGTGTCGTGCCGCTTATCTGCGCAGACAGCGCAGGGTGTTTGTCTGCAAGCCGTGTCGGGGAGCGGAGCGGTTTTTGAGCAATAAAACCTTGAAGAGCTGAAAGAAGCGCTGCGTCCCTGGCACCGGTGCTTGTTTGCGCGGCTAAGCATGTAAACCCTCTCTTTAATATCTTTTAATTAAGTCCCAGCTGAGTGAGGCAGATTAAAATTAGCTGAGGAATTACTGCTGCGGGTGCCGTCAGTAGCAGCCGCGATGCGCCTGCCACCTTTGGTAATCACAAATCAAGCTATTGACTTTTCAGCTCCAATGTTTCTCTCTTTTTCCTCTCCTTTCTGTTCCCCTCTCTCTTTCTTCCCCTCTCTTTCACTCTCTCTCTCTCTCTCTCTCTGTCTCTCTCTCTCTCTCTCTCTCTCTCTCTCTCTCTCTCTCTCTCTCTCTCTCTCTCTCTCTCTCAGGATAAGATCCACATCCAGCTGTCTCAGTCGTTCGAGAGGGAAGAGCCGGCAGTCCGAGATGAGGAGGAGAAGAGCCTGGACAAGACGGAGAAATCCGACAAAATGCCAAGGAAGATGCTTTCTAGAGGTGTGTGTGTGTGTGTCTGTTTTGCACACGTGTGTGTGTGTGTTTGAGTTAATAAGTGGAAATCCTTGTAATTATTAGTGTGTGACTGTCAGTGGATGGGTTTGTAAAGGGATGTGTGTGTGTGTACACTGGGATGTGAGTAACTGTTTTGTGTGTGTGTGTGTGTGTACACTGTCACCATCTCCACTGCCACCATTCTCTCTCTCTCTCTCTCACTCACTCACACACACACACACACACACACACACACACACACACACACACACACACACACACACACACACACACACACACACGTCAAAAAGAAGGGAGGGAAAAACTGAAGGGGAGGACAATAAAGCAGTATATGAAAAGAGGGATGAATGAAAGAGTGAATGAGGAGAGATGGAGAAAATGGAGTGATTTAGAAGAGAGGAGAATGAACGAATGAATTAGAAGAGAGGAGAATGGAGGAGTCAATGAGGAGGTAGAAGGAGAACAAAAATGTGAATCAGAGGAGAGGAGAATGAAGAGTGGAGAGGGGGAGAAAAGAAGGGAAGATGGAGGCACAGAAAGGATAGAGTGAGAGGAGATGGGGAGGAGAAATGAAGCAGAGAAGAACCAAGGAAGAAAATACTAGCGGAGGGAGTGTTGTCTCCAGATTGGTGTCGGAGGAAGAGAGAGAGGGGGGGAGAGAGGGGGGGGGGGGGGGGGTGCTTGCGTGTCAAGGCAGAGTGCTGTGATGTAGAGCTCACCCAAACAGGCAGATGGAGCGAGAGCGGTTGGTCTATCCCCCACATCCCCACCCCCTTACAACACACACACACACACACACTCACACTCCATACTAAACACTCGCAACACATACCCCACCCCCGAAATCTGGAGGTGGTGACAGCAAAATCTGTCAGCTCCTGCAAATGTATGCCCTATGATAACCAAGTCTTTTTGGTTTGTGTGTGTGTTTGTGCCTGTCTGTCTGTCTCTGTCTGTCTGACTGTGTGTGTGTGTGCCTTACCTCCCTGCTTTCCTCTCTCTTTCTCTCTCCTTCCTCTCTGCTTCTGTCATCTCTGCTTCCTCTCTTCCTCTCCCTTGCTCCTCCTAACGGTGTCCGTCTTCCCATCCTCACTCTCTGTGTCTCAGATTCCAGCCAAGAATACACGGATTCCACGGGCATCGATCTGCACGAGTTCTTAGTAAACACATTAAAAAACAATCCCCGGTAGGTAGCCATTCTCTGCTGTCGTAAAACTTTCTCTCTCTCACACACACGCACATACCCACCTGCATTTCAAACTTTAACAAAATTAAGCTAATGTTGATGTTAGATTTGCCTCTACCCGCTCAAACGTTTTAATGGAAATCTTAATCAGATGTAAGTAAATGTTCGTGTAAATACCAGTACCAGTCTCTAGAGGCTAGTTGAATGGAAAGCGAAGTATGCTAATGTCTATATCAATGTTGATGTAAGTATGCTAATGAATGCTAACATCTGCAGGGATAGGATGATGCTATTGAAGTTGGAGCAGGACATTCTGGACTTCATAAGCAATAATGAGTAAGTCCTTCTGTCATCCTCCCTGCTATCACCAGCAAACAACACGGCCACAGAGACAGATTACATGGGACATTCATCAGGCCGTGATTAATCCACAGAGCAGGCTCTGTGCAGCTAGCACATTCAGAAATGTTTAATTATTTAATTGCACATGTAATGAGTGCTGCTGAATTTCATTAAGCTCCGTGTCAAACAGAATAGGAGACGGCCCCTAATTCATTACAGGCATGAAATGAGCTCCACTGGTGGTCTCTTGCGTCGATAGGATCAGTTTAATAACTCTCATCGGGAACTCTTTTATGTCCATTTGTATTTTAATAGAGCCATATAAAGAGTGCACAAGCATATTATCTGTCTCCTTTCCACTTTATTAAACTGCTAAATTAGTATCATTATTATTAGTAGTAGTAGTACTTCTAGTAAGTGTAGGAGTAGTAATAGTGGTTGTACTATCAGTAGTTGTGGTAACAGTACTAGTAGTTGTAGAAGTAGTAGTATTTAGCAGATGCTCTCATCAAAAGCAATGTACAGCCAGCTAAGTACAGGTACACTTCTGCTGGGGGACAATGGAGTTGGGTGCCTTGCTCAGGGACACAATAGTGGCGATCTCAAGATTAGGCTAATAACTGTCCACATTTAGAAGCCCAAATCGCTAACCACTGAATCCATCGTGTGTGTGTGTGTGTGTGTGTGTCTGTGTGTAGAAGCCAGAAGAGAAAGTTCCCTCCCATGACCTCCTACCACAGGATGTTGTTACACAGGGTGGCCGCCTACTTCGGCCTCGACCACAACGTCGATCAAACGGGGAAATCCGTCATCATCAACAAAACGAGCAATACAAGAATGTGAGTGCATCCGCAACACTTTCTGTACAATTCCAACGGCAGTAACTCAGAAACACTGCAACTGCACATCAATGATCAGTTACGAATAAGTTGAGCCCTGGTCAGATAACTTTTGCAGGGTTTTGATGGTGAGCTTGGTGAGAGGTGTGTTGTGCTCAGGTGCATGGGGCTTGGCTTCAGGCTTGACTCTCTCATGAATGATGGATGTTGGAGCTTTCAGCAGACACCGGCCTGAATTTCTGTTTCATTTTTATGTAATTTATTTATTTATTTATTTTTTTACTTGCGCTCCCTCAGACCGGATCAAAAGTTTTCAGAACATATCAAAGATGACAAGACCGATGACTTCCAGAAGCGTTACATCCTGAAGCGGGATAACTCCAGCCTGGACCGAGACGATGGCTCGGTGTGTTACACACACACACACACACACACACGCACGCACACTCACGCACACATGCACTCACCATCACACATAACTCCAGCCTGTACCGAGATGACGGCTAGGCGTGTTTCACACAGACACACACACACACACATGCGCGTGCGCACACACACACACATACACCTTCACACTAAAACATTCTCTCCCACATAAGCATGCACGCACACTCTTACAAGCTCACTCAAGCATTCTGTCTCCCATAAGCACAGACACACACACACACAGTGTATTTCATAAATGCGCACACACTCCCGCACCACCCGCAGGGTGCTGTTGCTAAGCGCTGCGTTGCTAAGCTCCGCGTGTTATTGCAGATGCGCATGCGGCTGAAGGATGACCGGCGGAGCAAGTCCATCGAGGAGCGCGAGGAGGAGTACCAGCGGGCGCGAGACCGCATATTTGCACAAGATGTGAGCCCCTCGTCAATAAATAAAGACAAACAAAAACATAATAAATACATGCATACATTAATAAACAAAAAAGTAGAAAAATACAACAAAGGATTTGAATGCTGCCTCTTTTGGGCACAGAGGGTGGCTTAGCATTACAAGTACAAAGTCTGAGACCAGTGTTTTTTTTTTTTTTTTTTTTAAAGTGCCTATTGTTGGGGTATCATTAATAATTAATTACCCAGTACACTTCAGTGTAACGAGATGTAGGCCTGCTTGCTCTTAACGATTCCACACTGTGTCTGAGTCAGACTGCACAGTAGTGATGGAGGTGCAGTCATGGGTAACCGTGTGGTGCGCATAGAGAGGATCTGTTTACAAAGCCTCACAGGAGACATTAATCACTCCCTCATCCACTGGCAGTTTGACATTTGTACATCTGGGATGATTTCAAAGTGGAAATCCACAGGGTGTTTTACACCTGTCTTGTTTCTGTTCTCCTTAAGGGCCAAGATCATTTTCAGCTGGAGAAAAGGTGAGTGCTTCTGCACCCCCTCATTATTCAGCTACACCAGCACAGCACTGTGTCTTAGAGACACATCCAGACATTTTAAATGTGCTTCAACCACAGTAATGTCTGAGTGCTCCAGTGTTTGTGTGTGTGTGTCTGTCTCTGTCTTTGTGTATCTGTCTCTTTGCATATTTGTGTCTCTCTCTGCATATCTGTATGTGCCTTTGCATATATTATGTGTGTGTCTTTGTGTACTTGTGTGTGTGTGTGTGTCTGTGTATCTGTGTGTGGATAAATTATGGATGGTGACGGTTAACCTCCTGACTGCAGGATCCAGGAAGACGAGACCGGCATCAGCACCCAGCAGCGGAGGCAGATCTTCAGGTGGGCGTGATGACTCATTCAGCTCCCGCACACCTTCACTGCCAAGATCCACAGCTGGGACACTAAGATTCTGTGTGTGTGTGTGTGTGTGTGTGTCGGTGTGTGTATGGTGGCGGGAGGGTGGGCTGGTGTATCTGAGTATGTTGATTAAGGTCCTTATCAGGTTGTATAAATTAAAGCTGCTTGTTTCTTGCTCCGCTGCAGTCGACTGGGTCTCATAAAATTCAAGCTGCCCAGCCTGTACTCTGCTCTGCAGTGAAATTTGACTAGGTTTGACCTCGTGCTCAGTCTCCTAAAGTGGGAGTTGATGTGTGGGCCAAGAATTAGAGGGTGGCTCCATTTTATATTCATCTGTGTTTGATGAAGCAAAATGTAAGTGCGAGTTGGCGAGCTCAGCTTGTTGGGTCATCGACCTTGGTTACAGCATCAATGTGCAATAATGATGGGAGAAATTAAGCTCTGTGTGTGTGTGTGTCCGTGTGTGTGTGTGTCTTCAGGTTGAGGGATGGGCGCTCGGCCAACAGTCGGCAGAGCAGCTCGGAGAACGAGCCGAAGTACGGGGAGCCGCGGCCGTGGAGCAGCACGGACTCGGACAGCTCGCACCGCAACCTGAAGCCGGCCATGACCAAGGCCAGCAGCTTCAGCGGCATCTCCGTGCTCATCCGCGGGGACAGCTCCGGCAGCAGCAAGAGCACCGGCCGCCTGTCCAAAACAGGTATGCCTGGACAATATACACTCACACACACACACACACACAGACACACACACACACACACACGCTTATACAAACATATGCCAAAGCACCAGCTGCCTCTGTAAAACAGATAAGCATGGAGACCCTCAGACACACACATATGCTTCCACAAACACTACATCAGCAGCTGCACATATACTAGCCGTAAATATGGTTCATAATATAGCTTATTGTCACCCGTTTGAAAGTAACAAGCACACATTAAAAAGCATATTTACATTAATGCAGGCACATTATAATAACGGTCCTATGCATGCTTGCAGCTTCACAGATTAAAAAAACAAAGCTGTGCATACTAAGTTGCTCATTAAAAAGCACATGTACAGTACCATGTGAAATTGCATAATCATGTCAACGTAAATGTGATTATGGTACCATATACACATAAACATAATTACAGTACTATAAAATAGACATGATGGAAAGCAGACAAGTCAGGAATATGCCTGCAATCACACACACACACACACACACACACACACACACACACACACACACACCAGAGCATACTGAAATGCGCACAAATCAGCATCTTGGAAGACGAAAGCATGCAGAAAGGCTTGTGTAACCCCCTCATCATGTGTCTGTGATGGTCTCATGCTACGTGACCAGCTGTGTACCTGTGATCGACCATTCAGTCGCGTATGCCCCAGCCCTCAAGCATGATCCATCACCCCACCCGCCCTCTCCCTCCTGTGGGCAGCAGCATGGTGAAGGCCCCCTATGCGAATGACATGGCCTAAAACACTATGCTGTTACCCCCACTACACTACACCCCACCCCACCCCAATCAAATGCAGATGTGCATGTGGTCCTGCAGAAACCCAGACACTTGTGGAGGTCAGAGAGACTTGTTAAGAAGATGCAGCAAAGGCACTTTGACACAAAGGTGGAGGTTAACTTCTCAGCCCATCATAGCCCACAGGGTGGTAACAGAGGGCAGGACTGTGCGATTCATCTCTGCATTTGATTTGGGAAACGATGCTGGCAAACCAGCCTTGCTTGGATGTGTACCATATTAGGTAGCGCAGTAATAAAATAATGAAATGTCATGTGTTTTATTTCTTTACTTTTGTTATCTTGGGTGTAAGTTTTGGGGTCCATTGCTTTAGAGAGAAGGTGTGACTGGTGTCTGTTTTCCACCCTCATGCCTCGCTCTCTTCTCTCCTCCTTTCTCTTTCTACATCTTATTATGCTTATCCGTCTACCAATAAGCACACACACACACACAGATCTGCATGTCTAACATTAACACTCTTAAATACACACACACTAAAACATACCATGAACACACACACACTTGTATATCGAACTACAAACTAAAACACACTAAACCACACACATGCAATGATGCGCACACACACACACCCTGCATGCTATCTGTGCTGTGCGCGGTCTGGCTGTTTCGCTATCTCTCCCGTCCATTCCCTCCCCCTGTCGAAGCATCTCGAGGCCCATTCATATTCATCAACAGCACACGCCCTGAATTCATTGGTTATCAATGCCTTGGCATTTAAAGCAGTAGAAAGGGACTCTTTCCCAGCCTTTAATATTTCATAGTCTTATAATGACTCTGCTGCGTGCGGCTGTCTTTCTTGCCCTCTCTCTCTCTCTCTCTGGGCAGTCTGGTGCTGTTTGGAGAGCCTAATGGGCTCCTGAAGCAGTACCCAGGTTCCAGCTCAATCAGAGGGCTTTTCATAGCACTCAGCCCACAGGCTGCGGCCCAATCAGCACAATGGCTCATCGAGCGCATGCCACCGGCCTCGGAGGCTGGCCAGACGAATGTCGATGCTCCTCGTTAGAAGGCACCGCCAATCAATGGCCAATCAAAAAGCCTTTGAAGTGCCCGGTTGCAAATGACCGGCCAATCACGGCGTTCACACTGAGGGCTCCTGCCCATCTCGTAAGCACGTAGCCAATGAATTCAGGCCACCCCCAGATCCCTTCCATCGACGCCTGCGCCTGTGGCCCCTGTTCAGTCGTGTTGGTGGTGGTGTGGTCCGTCGCCATCATCCCTTTCTCCCTTCGACTGCCGGTGATGCCCCCTAGTGGTGAAGCCGCTCTCTCGTTGCTCCCTCTTCAGGTTCCGAGTCGTCGAGTAGCGTAGGCTCCTCCACGGGGTCTCTCCCTCGCCCCCAGCCTCCTCCACCGCCCCTCCCCACGCCAGCATCGGCGGCGGCGGCAGTGGTGACGACTCGGCCCCCCGCCGGCCCCCCTCCTCCGGGGCCCCCTGCCGCTGCTCTGGCCCCCGCCGTGGCCCAGGCCCCCCAGGCCTCCTACTCTCCGGCCAGCTCGAGCGGCTGTGTGGTGTACGAGACGGCCCGCGCCGGGCCTCCACCACCTCCTCCTCCACCGCCGCCACCACCAGCTCCGCCTTCCTCTAACACCACTAGCTACTACCTGCTCCCCGTAGAGGCCGCCGGCATCCCGCCCGGCAGCATACTGATCAACCCACACACAGGTGGGTGCGCTCACCTGTCGGCTTGGAGGTGAAGGGGGGTCTGAATCCCCCAGGACAGGTGGGGTATCTGGTGTACTAGCCTCAAACCCCCCACCCTGTCCCTCACTGTAAGAATATATCTCTGTAGGAAGGCTTGTAGCTGGGGACAGGATGTCAGTCTGTACCCTAGCTATCAACCCTGAGTGTGCGACTGTGTGTGTGCGTGTGCGTGTGTGTGCGTGTGTGTGCGTGTGCGTGTGTGTGCGTGTGTGTGCGTGTGCGTGTGCGTGCGTGTGCGTGCGTGTGCGTGCGTGTGCGTGCGTGTGTGTGCGCGTGTGCGTGCGTGCGTGTGCGTGCGTGCGTGCGTGCGTGTGTGTGTGCGTGCGTGCGTGCGTGTTTGAGGCAAGGTGGTCTCTTCTCTCTTACTCCTCTTCTTTCTTCTGCTTTTGTCAGCGTGCTTTTTAACAAACTAACCCCACTTACCTCAGCTACTTCATTTTACCTGCAAAGGTGCCCTGCTATAAAGCTAATTAGGGATTTCACATACGTTTTAATAAACGGTAAGGTTACGTTTTAGAAACTCATAAAAGCAAGACTGGGGTAAGTTTGGTGAGTTTCAAAACTGCAGTTTTCTAAAGGTTTTCCTTCACAGTAGTATTTTATTTTTCCTCAATTTGTAGATGGTAATAAATGCATAGAAACGCTCAAGTGTCAATTTGTTTGCCATGTATTTTTCATAATCAAAATATGTCTCACTTGATAACACTTGACAACACAGGCATACAAGTAGTGCAAGTGTCTAGCTCAGGGACAGCTTTCTGCGATGCATAAAACATTAAAACAGGAGAAGAATTTCATAATTTTCATTACATACAATTCAGTTAAAGTTAAAAGAATAACTTAACTGAGAAACACTGTATAGCTTTCCACATCCTTATTGGATAGCTGTCCACTGCAGTATGTGTGTGCAGACACACATGTGAACTTGGAAAAATATCTTCAGAATGTGTAGGCATGGTAGGGTGTGTGTGTGTGTAACACCCTTCATGTCTTGTATATATATTCTGTAGTTAAAAAAAACGACATGCATTATGTAATATGTACATATGCAATAAGGTGGATGTATGAAATTGTCTTGATGTCCACCCTTAGGTCAACCCTTCGTCAATCCCGATGGAAGTGCCGTGGTCTATAACCCAAGTGTGACCTCACAACAGGGGCGAGGCCAACAAGCCCTGCCCCTCCCACCTCCTCCTCCCCCACCTGTGCCACACCAGCCAACCAATCACGTGCTTACACAGGTAAGTCCAGCCAATCAGGTACTTAGAGCCACACTGAAAGTTACATAAAGAAAAAAGAGGATGGCTACCTTCTGTAAATAGGAAAGCAGTTTCTTCATATCACAGCTGGCCTGCTCAGATCTTACTACTCTGTTCGACAATAAAGGCTTGTGCACATTGCTATCAAAGTCGGTAGAAGACATTTGTCTCCTGCATCAGTGAAAGGCAACGAATGTTGACCTCTGTATTGATTTGTCTATTATTAGTATGTGGTATGGTATTTTTTAAGAGTTCAAAGGATGAGATTCTTGATCACTAAAGATTGTGTTGGCATTCAAAACTATGTTAGAGGTTTAACAGTAAAGCCTAAACTGCCTTCACCCTCCTGCCAGAGCAATAATTAACACAAACACACTGACACACACATCCTAACTGCTATGAAGTTTGTCACACTCATTCATTTAGTGCATGTATGTGTAGGATGTAATGTCATCAACGTGTGAATTAAAGACTGGGATTCTTCAAAAGTGTTGGCATGAAGCAGTGTTATGGAGAAGGGGAAGTGGAGGTGTGGAGTGTGTAGTGTGCTGTTATGAATAATAAATGTGCAGTGGTTGGTTTCAGACACAAGATCTTGTCTACATCTTAATGCGTCTGAGACCCCCTCTCCCGTGTGTGTGTGTGTGTCTGTGTGTTCCTCTGTCTGATGCCCATCGGCCTCTTGCCCTAAGAAAAAGGGGGGTGGGGGCTCAATAAAATGATGTAATCATAATAATGTGTAGTTGTGGTTTTATGAGTTTCGGATGACCGCAAGAGCTTGGCAGTCACTCTAAGTATTTACGAGACGATTGGCAGGAGGTCAGTTCCCGAGCTAACATGTCTTTTGTGCCAAGCACAGGGCATATGTCATCCAGGTCACAATTTGACTTTGTTGATGTAATTACTCAACCTACACATATGCATGATGGACATGCACCACCTCTGGCGGTCAGAAACAAAACAGTTTACACTTCATAGTCTCTTTCCCTGTTACATCAATTGGGTACAGTGATTGTGTACAAAGGTGTGTACAAATTGGGTACTAAGATGTGTAACAATATGTACTTGCACTGTACCATAGGGTTAGGGTTAGTGTTAGGTATGTACAGTGTATGTTAATAATATTACACGCTGTTACATGTAGATACTGTAAAATAAAGTCTTACCCGACATAGAACCCATAATGGAGTCACCCCACCTCCACCCCTCTTCACGTCTTCTGTTCTGTGACCTGAGGTCATCTGCTCACCTCTCCTTGTGACCACATCTGCTCTTGACCTTTTCTCTTTCTCCCTCCCTCATTCCTTCTCTCTTCTCTTTTTCTATCTTTTGGTCCTTTGACCTCTCCTTTTCTTACACTCTCTCCTCCTCTTCTGTCCATACTCTTCCTCTCCTCATTATCTTGTCACTCCGCCCTTCTTCTCTTTTTCTCCTTTCTCTTTCACTCTCTTCTTTCTTTTTCTTACTCTGCATTACTCTCCCCCTGTTTCTCCTTTCTCTCTCTGTCTCTCTGCCTCTCTCTCCTTTCCTCTCTCTCTCTCTCTCTCTCTCTCTCTTCCCCATCCTCTCTCTCCCTCTCTCTCTCCTTTCCTCTCTCTCTCTCTCTCTCTCTCTCTCTCTTCCCCATCCTCTCTCTCCCTCTCTCTTCCCCACCCTCTCTCTCCCTCTCTCTCTCCTTTTCTTCTCCTCCTCCAGCCAGTCCGTGCTCTCCAGCCTTGTGCGCAGCCTGTCCAGTACTCCACCATCTCTGTTCAGCCTCAGTTCCTGCCTGTCACCCCTAACCAACAATACACTCTGGTACCTCCCTTTCTCCTCTTTTCACCTTTCTCTCTCACTCCTTCCCAACAATACACTGTGGTACTTCTCTTTATCCCTTTTCAATTTCTCTCTATCCCTGTTTCCACCTTTCTTTTTCTTCTGTCCCTTTGTACTCAACTCAGTTGACTGTGGTACTTCTCTCTGTTTCACAGCTCTTTCTATCCGTTTCCCCTCCTCCGTTCATCTGTCTCTTGTCAGACATATTCCTGCCCCCCCCCCCCCCCCTCTCTCATTCCCTTTCTCTCTCTCTTTCTCCCTCTCTGCCCCCCCCCCCCCCCCCCTCCCTTCTCATTCTTTCTCTCTCCCAAGCCATCCTCTGAATTAGTAGTGTGCCCCATAATTGATGGCTTCTGGTTTTATTTTTATTTGAGTAGAGTAACTTTATTGATCCTGAAGGAAATTAAGGTGTCCAGTAGCATACACATAATACATATTGCAAAAAACAGATCAAACCTATTGCACACGTCTGCATAATACAACATTCACTGAACTGAGGGAAGAAAAAACATTGTAATGATAAGGTAATAACAATTCCATGAGGTAAACAAGTGTCGTGATAAGGTGCTTTGTGCTAGATAGATTACAGTGTCCCAGAAAAATTGTCCAGTGTTATAGAACGGTTTCACTTTGTACAAAGCAGTTCTGCTTATACAACCCAAGTATTGTATTTTTGATTTTTACTCCTTTATTTGGAACATCAATATATAGCAATAGGCATAATAAAGAAAAATTATGGCTATACTGGGGCTGCAAGTTGTCTGGTAATATAATTCTCTAGAAATATAGCTCTTTGGTAATACAGTTTTTAACTGTTGCACTGAAAACTTAATATACATAAAGATGACAGAATCGGGTCAGGGACTTTTTGTGACTTTCACTTGTCAATCTGGAGCACTCTGACGACCTGCTTTTACCAAATCTAAAGCAGTCCACCCCTCATTCGTATGCAGAAATGGCCTTAAATAATTAATTGGCCAGCAGATGTTGTAGAGATCTCTCTGAATGGAAACACCAGGGATCCCCCCACCCACCCACTGGATTGGCTGCTGAGCTGGTTGATGTAGGTGTCCAACCAAACGGCACCCACTGCCGTCCCCATCACCAGGGAGCCGCCTTTCATCTCAGCCCCCCCCCCCCCCCCCCCGTTAAACCGCCAGTGGGGCCCCACTTTCCCTCTGCCCCTAAGGGCATGGACTAGATTAGACACCATACAGTCACTTTGTGTCCTCTTAGACCTGACAGGACACCATACAGTCACTTTGTATGGTGTCCTATCCGGTCTAATAGAACACAGTCACTTTGTGTTCTCTTAGACGAGATGTAACACCCTTCAAGAACTTTGTGTCTTTTTAGACTAGATATGACACCCTACTACAGACAAGTTGTGTCTTTTTAGACCAAATGGACACACTTTACTCTCTTTGTGTCCTCTTGTACCGTACCGCACCGTACTATAGGAAACCGTACAGTCATTCAGTGTTCTCTTATACCCAATACGACACTCTACAGTACCTGTGTGTCACACCCTATGTTTACTACCAGATAGACTACCCTACAGTAGGATATTCTACCACATAAGAATAGCCTACAGTCACTATGTGTCTTTTTACACCAGAATGTCTGACTATGTGACAGTGCTTACATAAAACCGGTTTTCATAAATAATAATAATAACCTGTAATAAACCGTAATGGACAGTAATCCAGTGCCAGTTTGTGCTGTACTCAGAGAGATGGTATTAAATATTAATAGGCAGTACTAGTCACACGGAGGGCTCCCATGAAGGTCGTAAAATGTTATGGATAGAGGTTTGCTATCATGGCCAAAAAATACATTCAGTGCCCACAGGAAACTTGTGTGTGTCAGAACCCATGTGAAAGTCTGTGCTTGTGGCGTGTGACGTGTGTGTGTGAGTGCCGACGTGAGACCGGTGTGTGTGTGTGTGTGTGTGTGTGTGTGTGTGTGTGTGTGTGCGAATGCCAACATGAGACTGGTGTGTGTGTGTGTGTGTGAGCTTGCCAACATGAGACTGATGTGTGTGTGTGTGTGTGTGAGCTTGCCAACATGAGACTGATGTGTGTTTGTATGAGTGTGTATGCGACTGACGTGTGTGTCTCCTTGTTTGCCTCCTGAGCAGCCGCAGGACAGCCTAAGCAGCCAGTTTGGCCACCTGAGCATGGTGCAGCGGCAGGCATCGGGCGAGCCCCCGGACCCCCACACTGCCATGTACCCCTCTCCCGTGGTGCTGCAGGCCCCCCAGCAGGGTGGCTACGTGGTGGGGCCGCCCCCCGGGCAGCCGGTCCCGCCCCCCACCGCCTACCCGCCCAATCACGCGCCGCCGCCTCAGCCACCACAAGTCAGCCAGCCAGTCATGCAGCAGCAGAGCTACATGCCGCCGCCCATGCAGCAGGTATGACGCGCACACACACACACACACACACACACACACACACACACACACACACACACACACATATATTTACACATTGTACTCACACTTACTCTTACTGCGTGCATGCACACACACACACACTCTCTCTCTCAATTACTCTTTTGTATGTACATGCATTCACACACTACACTCAGCAAACTCTCGTTTATGCTTACTATACACACACACGCACACATATTTACACTAGGAACAGAAAAGGTGCATCCTCAAAAGTACCACAACTTCAAAAACACACACATCCCACATGCAGACGCAAACTCAGCCACGCCGTGTGCTCACACACACATGCTTATGCACTCATTTGAGACACACACACAAGCTCTGTCTCTCATAAACACACCCTCTCACAAACACACTCTAGTAATCAGCTCGGTCGGATGCCTCCGAGATATTGAGTGCGGGGTATTAAAGGCATCCAGAAATACCCAGCAGCACTCTGGAGAATCACACCCCCAGCTCTCTCTCCAGAGGGGCTTTCTTTCAGATCTGATCACAGGATCTGTCTGTCTGTCTGTCTGTCTGTCTGTCTGTCTGTCTGTCTGTCTGTCTGTCTGTCTGTGTCTGAGCATGTTTATACTTCTAATAAGACAACTATCATAAGAAGTAGGAGAGTTCTGCTCACTACTTTATCATAATGGGAGTGTGTGTGTAAATACACATGTGTTTGTGTGTGTATAACCTGTGTGTTTGTGTGTGTATAACCTGTGTGTTTGTGTGTGTATAACCTGTGTGTTTGTGTGTGTATAACCTGTGTGTTTGTGTTTTCAGATGACAGCGTGCTACTGTGCTCCAGGGCAGTACCCACACTCCAGCCAACAGCACTACCGGCCTGTCACACCCCTACACTACAGCAACCCCCAGAGCCAGCCAGTACCCCAGCCCCCTCAACAGACAGGTAACACACGCACACACACACACACAACCACACACAACCACACCCCTACACTACAGCAACCCCCAGAGCCAGCCAGTACCCCAGCCCCCTCAACAGACAGGTAACACGCGCACACACACACACACAACCACACACAGACACACACACAGCCACACACCTACACTACAGCAACCCACAGAGCCAGCCAGTACCCCAGCCCCCTCAACAGACAGGTAACACGCGCACACACACACACACAACCACACACAGACACACACACAACCACACCCCTACACTACAGCAACCCCCAGAGCCAGCCAGTACCCCAGCCCCCTCAACAGACGGGTAACACGCACACACACACACACACACAACCACACACACACACACACAACCACACCCCTACACTACAGCAGCCCACAGAGCCAGCCAGTACCCCAGCCCCCTCAACAGACAGGTAACACACGCACACACACACACACAACCACACACAGACACACACACAACCACACCCCTACACTACAGCAACCCCCAGAGCCAGCCAGTACCCCAGCCCCCTCAACAGACAGGTAACACGCGCACACACACACACACAACCACACACAGACACACACACAGCCACACACCTACACTACAGCAACCCACAGAGCCAGCCAGTACCCCAGCCCCCTCAACAGACAGGTAACACGCGCACACACACACACACAACCACACACAGACACACACACAGCCACACACCTACACTACAGCAACCCACAGAGCCAGCCAGTACCCCAGCCCCCTCAACAGACGGGTAACACGCACACACACACACACACAACCACACACACACACACACAACCACACCCCTACACTACAGCAACCCACAGAGCCAGCCAGTACCCCAGCCCCCTCAATAGACAGGTAACGCACACACACACACACACAACCACACACACATACACACACACACACACACAACCACACACACACACACACACACACAACCACACCCCTACTGTACAGCAACCCCCAGAGCCAGCCAGTACCCCAGCCCCCTCAACAGACAGGTAACACACACACACACACACACACACATCTTTCACACTCATTCCATTGTTGGGTTTATTTACACACACACAGATGTACTTGAACATAAATTTTACACACATACACACCACACACACTTTTCCTCATATAGCTCTCTGTTCAAGCATACTGTACTCATGATTCAGTGGGCATCACAGGAAGTCTTCTTTCTCCTCTATTTTCCTCCTCATCTCATCTCTAGTTCTGAGTCTGACTGCTGGGAGAGAGGGGATTTATTTCATGTGGATTTATTGGGTGTATGTGTGTGTTTAACAAAAAATACAATCTTGCATTGTTAGGTTTGACAAATGTAAAGACTGTGCCAACAAACTACTTTTACATAATATATGAAATATTTGCAAAATGTGTGTGTCTGGGTAAACAAATGTCATTTTTGCTGTGAACAATTATAACTCCTCTATAGCATTTTGGAAAAGAGCTCTTCGAAGGTCGACCCTCACGAGATGAGACAACACTGCAAGGGAAAATCTCTAGTGTAGCCAGTAGAGTGGCCCACAATCCCTCATGAGCACTGATAGAATATTGCAGTCATTTGTAATATTGCAGTCATTTGTTACCAGGTTGCCGAGGCATGGGATGATGGATGGATTTTAACAGATTAACAGATTAAGGACATTGACTCTTATTTCCATACATACGCTAATCCAGCATATTTCCATCATCTTAATGGCTCTCAATAGAAATGGGTTCTGGCCATCACATACACTCTCTTGTAATGAGCATTGCTGAGGAGAATAGATCAAATGATTGTGTGTGTGTGTGTCTGTATGTGAGGAGGGGATCATCTCCACTTACTTCCTTAGCCCTTGACACCAGGTCTTCGGGGATGGGCAATTTAACCGTAACTGCCTCCCGCCATTCTACTTTCCTCTATCTTAAAGTACCCAGCTCGCCCTACTCCCTCTGCCTAAATTACCCAGCGTGCATTGCTGCCGCCCGCTTTTGTGGACCAGTAATGCCCTCCTTCAGCTCTATAATATCCTTTCCCGACACCGAAGGGAAATGGATCCTCTTCTCAAAGAGGGCCACCATATCATTTATGATTTCATTCTCTTCCTGAAGATGGGCTTCTAAATAGAGAGGATAAGGGTTGTGAAAGATTAACGTCTAGGCTCAAAACTTGTGTGTGAGAGAGAGACAAAGATCCTGATGTGGAGTGTCATTTTCGCAGAGCATCATTTTCACAGCAGTGGAATAGTCAAGATGAGTCACTATCGGAGTTGCTTAACAGTGAAACGTTGTGTGTGCATGTGCAAATGTGTCCGTGCTTGTGTGCGGACCTGAAGCAGAGAGGCGGAATGCGGGGCCGAGGCGCTGTCTGAGATGCCTAAACATTCTCACAGTGAACCGGTCTCTTTTTCCGCCTCTCACTACTCTCCTGTACCCCCAACACCACCTCTCCGCCAACGCGGGGACCCCTGCCCTTCACTACTAACTACTGTAGCCCAAACCTCCATCACACACCACTAACAATGATTAGCTCACAACTCTATCACAAAAACCACTCTTTAGCTACTAGCATCGAACATCTAAAACCTCCATTACACACCATCCTTCAGCTACTAACTCTGAACATCTCCAACCTTCATCTCACCTACACCACCCTTAAGCAACTGGCATTGAACATCTCAAACCTCCATTACACACTACTAACAATTATTATTATTATTATTATTATTATTATTATTATTATTATTATTATTGGCTTAGACCGCCATCAGATACACTACCTTCTGTATACAAACACTGAACATCTCAGACCTCCACCACACACTACCCTTTACCTACCGACACTAAACATCTCAGTCACACACCAATGACAGCCTGACACTGAAACACATTTCTGTATTTTTTTTAAAAGCGTTAGAAAAAGCTTGGTGAGTGCAGTTCCTCATTCACTTACCCGGTGTCTTAAACTTGCACCGAACTTTTTTTATTTATTTATTTGAGTGTTTTGGGAGTCTGAGCGCACCTACTTTTGATGTATTTCATGCCATCCCCATAGTTCAACCCATGTATACTTAACTTCCCTCACCCACTCCCCACTGTTCAGACCATCAGGCCCCAGTCTTTTAGGTGCCTTTGCACCATTGCAACTTTTTGTAGTTCTTACAACCTTTTGTTGTAATTCATAGAACCTTACATGTGGGTAGCACTGGACTTGGGCCAACTGCAGTTCCTTGTACTGTAAATACTATTGGCCTGCTTATGTCAGTTATGCCTTTTCATCAAGGGCAGTGTGAACGCAAACGAATAAAAGCCTTCTTGGGTGTTGGGAATTCGTAGAACTGGATTCTAGGTAGACTGTTTTAGAATTGGTCGGTCTGAAAGCGCCTTTTATCCATGAACGCTAGTCAAAGCACCCCTCTTCCACTTCCCCGCTCATCGTGTCAACCACCCACCCCAGTTAGCATATCATGTTAGTGTAGATCGATGGCCAGATACTCCAGCTTTGCATGTAATGCTCTTTTGTAGAGTTCTGTTAGTGTTTATACATGCAGTTTCTTTTGTAATGATGGTGATGCTCACGACCTTATTGATCAGCTTGCATGCAGTGAAAAATGGGAGGCATTGATTTTTTTTTTCTTGTGTGCGTCTGTTGGACCTTGTATATCTTTGGGCGGTGGATATAGCACTGCTGGTGTGTGTTGATGCGTAGCTCGATGCATAATGTTGAACAGAGAGAGCCAAAAAGAGAGAGAGAGAGAGAGAGAGAGCGAGCTTCAACAACTCCTACGCAGTGTGTGGGAGGGAGGGTGAGGTCTCCATGGGAACAGCGCGATGCTCGTTGGAAACTGGCTTTTTCTCTGGGCTGTCAGTGAGACAGGCGCTGGGAGCGAGAGAGAACGCTCACCCCTCTTTAAAAAAGCACAGAAAGCGCTGAAAAGCAGGTTGATAAGAGCCGCGCGCACAAGGTGGCCTGTTTGGAAAAGCAGACCATGGCCCCCACTCTCCTCCGTCACTGCCCCCTCTCTAGCACATGCTCTTTCTCTTCTTCTGCCCTTTCTCTGTCTTACACGCTATCTCTCTTTCTGTCTTTCTCTCTCTCCCCTACCCACTCTCTGTTGCTTCTTCTTTCTTTTCCCCTGCCTTCTCTCTCACTCCTTCCCTTTCTCAGCCCTGTCATACCCTCTCTCTTCCTCTCTATCCTCTCTCTCACTCTATCTTTTTTCCGGCTCTCTTACTCTATCGCTTCGTCTTCCTTCCCTCTTTTTCTTTTCCCCACCGTCTCTCTTACTCTCACTTCATCACTTTCTCTTTGTCTTTTCTCTGCCCTGTCTTATCCTCTCTCTTCCTCTATCCTCTCTCTCTCTCTTCACTGTTCTTTCTTTACCCCGCTCCCTCTCTATCACCCTCTCTCTTTCTCCATCCTCTCACTTGCGCTCTCTCTTTTTCTCTCTGCCCTTTCTCATCTCACTTTCTCCTCTCTCCTCTCCATCGCTTTCTTTGCCTCTGCCCTCTCTCATTTATTCTGTCTTCCACCGTTTTTTTTTGTCTGTCCCCCTCTCACTTTCGCAGTCTTGCACTTCTGTATCAATTCAGATTCATCTCTCTCCATCTTTTTCCTCTCTGTCTAACCCTTGCAGAATCAGGTGCTTTTTTTTTTTCCTCTTTGTCTCCTGGAGGTGTGTGTGTGTGTGTGTGTGTGTGTGTGTGTGTGTGTGTGTGGGCCGCTGTTATAAATAGCTGAAGCCTGTGCTCTGGCTCTAATGGGAGGCCATTGTGTGTGTTCCTGCCTTTTTGAGTGAGTGTGTGTGTATGCCTGTGTGTGTGTGTGCGCGCGGGTGTGTGTGTGTGTGTCCACCACCTCCTCCTTCTCCTCTGGCTGGAGTTGATTGCAGTCTGCCTGAATGAGAGAGAGAGAGAAAGACTAAGGAGGCAGAGAGAGCAGAGGACCAGCTAATGGCTGAGGAAGGTGAAAGGGAAACCATTAGGTAGAAGCGAGGGACAGAGAGCGTAAATGACGGAGGTGTAGAGGAGTGAAAAAAAGGAGAGAAAGCAGGAAAGAAAATGAGGCCAGGCAGCCGACCGGGGTTGCTCGCGTGGGTTGGTTTTACCGGTGCCAGAGGTAGATCGCCGCCCTCACCGCGTTGAAATCGCCGACCCAGAGCCTCCTTGCCAGCAACCTTGACACCAACAGCCAAGATGCCTGACATGCCGGCGGGGTTTTTTTTTTTTATCCCCTTGGAATGACCGTTCTTTTTTTCCCCTCTGGTATTAAAGTCTCCTCTGTCTTTCTGCCGCGCCTGTCTTGGGTGATCTTGAACACGTGTACTTTCAGTCCGAGCGTTCCACATGACCTTTCAGGTGCAGGAGGAAGAGGCTGCCTACACACTTTATTGATTTTTTTTTTTTTATTCTCCTTTCTTGTCATGTTATTCTCTTTTTTTATGCTCAAGCGTCTTTAAAATGAGGAGTTGATATTAAAAAAAAACTGACTACCCAGTATGTCTTTCCTGAACAACATTTATGATAACATTATGTGAAAACATTATAAGATTGTATGTTATGTCTTTTTTTTTTTTTTTTTTTTTTTTTTTTTTTTTTTTTTTTTTGTGGTGGACAGATCATTTTATTTTATGTTGTGAAAATGCATTTTCCCGCCTTAAATTGATCTCTCCCTTTGTTCTTGTGCCTTGAGCAGCAGTGTGCCTCTATATTTCATCATGCCGCTTCATCTTAGATTTAAAAATGTAATATGTGTGTGTAAAGAAGTGAAATGGGCATAATAAAGACCCCCATGTCAACTTCTTGACATTTCATTGGTCTCAATTCTCCCTCCTCCTCCTCCTCCTCCTCCTCCTCCTCCTCCTCCTCCGCCTCCTCCTCCTCCTCGGCAGCGTACCAGACTGTGATGCCAAATCAAGCCCCTGGCTACCAGGGGGTGGTGGGGGTGCAGCAGCCGCCCAGCCAAGGCCTGCTGAGCAGCCAGCACAGCAATATGGGCGGCCAGATGCAAGGCATGATGGTCCAGTACCCTCCTATGCCATCCTATCAGGTACGACCTCAAGGCACTGCCACACACACACACACACACACACACACACACTCATGCAAGCACACACATGCATATGCCCATGTGCATATGCACACACTCACACTCTCATTTATGCATACATAGGTACAGAAGGAGACCTTCTGCTGGTAATCGTACCCCTGCCACTCAGATATACACACACGCACAGATACACACACATGCACAGATAGAGAGCGAGAGAGATGCATACACACACAGATATGTTCACACATACACACACACACAGATAGAGAGACATACATATACACAAAGAGTGAGAGAGAGAGAGAGAGAGAGACATAGACATACAGATAGAGATACAGAGAGAGAGACATACACAGAAAAATAAACACACACACACACACACACAGACGGAGGAAGAAGATGGAGAGACAGCTAGAGAGAGATATGGATGCCCAGATAGAGAGAGACACAGCTAGAGAGAGATATGGATGCCCAGATAGAGAGAGACACAGCTAGAGAGAGATATGGATGCCCAGATAGAGAGACAGCTAGAGAGAGATATGGATGCCCAGATAGAGAGAGACAGCTAGAGAGAGATATGGATGCTCAGATAGAGAGAGACAGCTAGAGAGAGATATGGATGCCCAGATAGAGAGACAGCTAGAGAGAGATATGGATGCCCAGATAGAGAGAGACAGCTAGAGAGAGATATGGATGCCCAGATAGAGAGACAGCTAGAGAGAGATATGGATGCCCAGATAGAGAGAGACAGCTAGAGAGAGATATGGATGCCCAGATAGAGAGACAGCTAGAGAGAGATATGGATGCCCAGATAGAGAGAGACAGCTAGAGAGAGATATGGATGCCCAGATGGAGAGACACAGCTAGAGAGAGATATGGATGCCCAGATAGAGAGAGACAGCTAGAGAGAGATATGGATGCCCAGATAGAGAGAGACAGGAGAAATACACAGATGAAGAGAGAGGCACAAGAGAACACCCTCTGGCAACAACATAGCCCCCCCCCCCCCCACACACACACACACAGAGTAGGCTTCCATCTCAGCTGATTAATGAAATCAATCACAGGTGGAAATTGAAGGGAGACCTGTTCTCTCCTCTGGGGGCAGAGTGCACTGCTTGGGAAACGTCATTTATTTCCTCAGCTCATGACTCATTTTCCCCTCCTGTGTGTCTGTGTGTTTGTGTGTGTGTGTCGGTCCTTAATGTATATGTCTGTATGTGGGTGGATATCTGCTCGGGTGTGTGTGCGCATCTGTCTTAATGTGTGTGTGTGTGTGTGCTGGTGTCTGCGTGCTTGTGTGTGCATTTGTGTGTATGTGTTTGTACCTATTTCAATGTGTCTGTGTGTGTGTGTGCGTGTGCATATATGTGAGCACCCGTGTCTGTGTGTATATTTTACCTGTGTGTGTGTGTGTGCGTGTGCATATATGTGAGCACCCGTGTCTGTGTGTATATTTTACCTGTCTGTGTGTGTGTGTGTGCCAGCAGGTATCAGTGGCCCAGGGCTCCCAGAGCATGCCCCAACAGACATATCAGCAGCCAATCCTCATCCCCAGCCAGGCCAGCCAAGGCCCCATGCCCTCCTCAGGCATGCAGGTCTACTACAGTGTGCTTCCACCCAACCAGCACACCACCATGAGGTACACACACACAAACTTGCATACACACACAAACATACATGCATACACACACACGTAAATATACATATACACATACACATACACACACAAACACACATACACACGTCTATATATACTAACACAGACGTACAGAAGTATGTACTAACCCACTTGCACACACATTACTGCCGTGATACGAAACCCATTCGTCAGTATGGTCACATACAACAGCTTTGACTCTAGCCTACAAAGTCACTTCCGGATCTGCCCCCACCTATCTCAACGTCATACTAAATGCTTACATCCCGTCCAGAGCGGTGCGATCCTCTAATACGAACCCCCTGGCCGTACACTCTCCTAAGACGAAGCGAGGTGACTCCAAGCTTTTCTCGGTTGTTGTCCCACAGTGGTGGAACACCCTACCAGTCGCTACAAGAGCAGCAATATCCCTCTCGACCTTCAAAAAGCTTGTGAAGACCCTTCTCTTCCGAGACTGCTTTCCTTCCTAACAAAACTAATTTCTACTAACCATGTCTTTACATAGGTATTTTCGATGTTCTCTACACATCTGTTAGCTATTATGTCCTCCTTTTGTAAGTCACTTTGGATAAAGGCATCTGCTATGTGTAATGTAATACACCACAGACATACATGCACATTGCACAGCAGACTTATTGCACACTAGAAGTTCACCCATATGGGTTTTCCATGCCGATGTTTTAGAGGTCAGAATCAGCTGATGGCCAATGTTTGCTGCCATATATTTGTCCATGTTTTTTTCTGGCCAATGAGTGAACGTTTCCCTTCTATTTGCGTGATAAGAATGGTACACTAATAACACCGATTTCCTGAGTTTAAATCGGCGCTATTTAACACAGAGGGGGGCGTACTGGACATGAAAGGTCAGTCGCATGCGTCAGCGGTCTCTCTCTCTGAGGGCCGAGGGCCATTTTTAGCGACGTAGTCTCCAGTGGAAGCAGAGCTTTGGAGGGTCAGCCAGTCTTAACAGAACAGCTCAGCTCCCCACAGACACACACACACACACACACACACACACACACCTATAACACACACACAGTCTCTGTTCTCAGCTCAAGCTCTGTGTCTCTTTGTCTGGTATTTCTCTCCTGTCTTACTCCTTTTCTCCATTTCTTTGCCTTTTTAGGCTGTCTTATTCTCTCCATTCCTTTCTCTCTACCTCTCTTTCACTGGTTGATGTCTCGCCTTTGCTTCCTCTTAATCTCTCGCCCTTTCTGTCTCTCTCTCTCTCTGATTTTGATTCTTGGTTTCTCCTCAACTCTCCTGCTTTCTGTCTCCATTCCACCCTCATAAACCCTGCCCTCTTCCTCTCTGCCAGTTTGTTTTAAATAGTCTCTCTCACTCCTCTCTCTTTCTCTTCCATTTTTTGTCTTTTTCTGTCTCTATCCCTCCATCCCTCCCTCCCTCTGTGTCTGTGAGCCAGCTCGCCCCTGCCCCCTAAATAAATGGGGCTGTGATGGTGCAGAGGTGATGGTTATGGGGTAGAGGGCAGCATAATGGAAGTCGTTTCAACACACACACACACACACACACACATACACATACATACACATACACACACATACACATACACACACATACACACACACACACACACACACACACACACACACACACACACACACACACACACACACACACACACACCCCTTTCAGACTCTCCTCCTTCTGCTGACTGCAAAGGTCAAGGGCTCGCCAGTGAGTGTCTCCCCAACTGCAGAGCTGCTGACTGGGGGTCTACGCTCTCCACTCCCCCCATCTCTCTCTCTCTCTCTCTCGCTCTCTCTCACTCTCTCTCTCTCTCTCTCTCTCTCTCTCTCTCTCTCTCTCTCGCTCTCGCTCTCGCTCTCTCTCTCTCGCTCTCTTTCAGTCTCTGTCTTTCTCTCTCTCTCTCTCTCTTTCACTCTCTTTCCTTAGCCGCATTCACAGTCTCAGCTCCTGCTGGGTTATTTATCATACAATAAGAGATGAAGCAGCCCCTGGATCAGCGAATTGGTGCCTGAAGATGCCTCAGGGGGTGTGGGGGTGTGTGTGTGCGTGTGTGTTTTGGGTGGGGGAGTGGGGCCTGGGTGGGTGGGTGGGGTGATGGCTGATGGTGGAGGCAGCGATTATGTCCTTGTTTCACCTACACAGGTGCATCTAACATTTATGCTGTTGTGATGTGTGTGTGTGTGTGTGTGTGTGTGTGTGTGTGTGTGTGTGTGTGTGTGCATGCAGCTCCACAGTGGGATTCCTCCCCCCGCCGGGCTCGGAGCAGATGCAGTTCCCCAGGCCCACCTCCCCCTGCAGCTCGCAACCAATCCCAACGCAGCCCTGCTCAGGTAGCCTATCACCACACGGCCCGCCCACGGCACACCACATGAGGTTGTGGAACACACAGATGCCCACACACTAAAGTGCCAAGTGTCTGAACACTGGAGAAAAACATGTAAAAAAATGTATTGTGGTCGGGTAATCTTGTGATGTCTACCGTGTCATTAGGGGGAAATAGTGTGTGTGGAGGGGGTGTGTACAGTGGAGGAAGGGGGTGGGGGTTGTGCATTTACATGAGGTGGTAAGATGGTGGGGGGAGTTTTGTCCGGGGCAGTGTCAGGGGCATATCTCTACAGTGGGTGTTGAAAATGAGGAAATCATAGGGCCATTTCTACTTTTAACACTGGAGGGAAAATAGTGTATTTGCAGGCAGGTGTATACAGTGAGGGTGGGGTCATGTCTTTACATAGGGGGGAAATGATGCATGCATTGTGGAGGCATCATGCCCTTGACGGTCACTTGTGCTTCCAGATCTCATTTTGCCTTCCCACGTCCCCTGTTTATAAACACACACACATACACAAACATCTTCAGTACTCCCACACCACCTGAAAAAAAAAAAAAAATTGGTTTAGGTTGATGTCGATTATTGAATCAGCAGCCTACTTGCGATGGATGACTGGAACATGAATTAAGATAAGTGCTCTCTCGCTGGTCCGGAAATCAATTCTACACACTGGAAGGGAATTAAATAAAAAATATGTATTAGTTGATGCAAACAACTCGGTGTACATCACGGAATGATTTAAAATTGTAATTTATCGGTGTAATTTGTAGTGTAAACTCATAAAGCACAAACACTATGATTAACAGTATATTGTTTTCATAAAATATTACTGTTGCGTGCAACAGTTCTCATTAATGAGTACATTCGAACTGATGGGTAAAATTTCGATGGAGGCTTTTTAAGACTTTTTCAGCATCAATTCTCATTTAAGTAGTAAAAAAAAGTCGGTATTTCACATTCTTTCAAAGTGTGTTGTCTTATACACAATTAATGATGGCACTTGGTGTGAGGGAAGAAGCAGTGAAAATGACAAATTCCCCACCAGTTAGAGGTGAAAAAGTAAGCATGACCCAATATATTGAAATTATTCTGACACATGGGCTGTCCTCTCTTCTACACACACACACACACACACACACACACACACAAGAGAGTCAAAATGGTGCTTAGGCAATCATGCCAAGGGAAATGAACACACTCCATCTCCTTTGAGCAGAGCCTCTTCTGTGTCTGGTGAAGAGATGTTTGAAGGCGTTCATTACGAGCAGAGCTCTCAGCAGCACCTTCCACACGCGTCCTCATTATCCGCATTTCCCTGTCTTCTCTCTCTTTCATGATTAAATATTTTTGTAAATGGGTTGCACACACTGTCAGTCTTGACGGGCTCGATTATGCACAAACCAAACCACTACAGATTTAGTGTGTGTGTGTGTGTGTTTGATGCGCAGGTGAACCCACTCACACACACACACACACACACACACACACACACACACACACACACACACACACACACACACACACACACACACAGAGTTTGGTGGCACAGCTCTGTAGGAGTGTGTTGCCATCCGCGGCGACTCCTGGCAATTTAATGAGTTTGCCTCCATGTTTATTAAGCTCCGTAATTTAGCACTGCGCAGTGGTTTTCCTTCCCGCCAGCTATCTGCCGCTAACACACGCAATCACTCAAGGGCTGCCTCGCCACTGCAGCTCCCGAGAAAACTTCTTTAATTGTTTGTCTGTGTGTCTGTGTGTGTGTATCAGGGAGTGGAAGGAGAAGAGCAAATTTCTAAGAAGATTCACACTCTTGGGTTGGGGAGCAGAGTTCAAAAGACACCTCTGTGAACTTTTTCTGTGGCCCTCTTTCTGTATACCCACACAGGTGGTGGCACATTTCTCTCATAACACACACACACACACACACACACACACACAGAGCAGCCCATCAGCATCATTGTTTTGTTCCGCTGCCCTTGAAATAATTGAAACCTGTCACGTCCCCTCTAACACTCCCAGTTCTCTCTCCCCTCTCAGCGCGTGTGTGTCTGGAGGTCAGCCCAAGGTCGTTGGCTCGCATGGCATTATTGTTTTATTGTCCACAGCTGATTGGTTATTTGGCCACAGGGAGGAATAACCCAATTAACCTTTAATGCCCCCCACCCCACCCCACCCCACACCACCCCCTGCCCTCCTCCCTTGCACTCAGCACAGCTAAGACCTGCTGAATAATGCAGAAGTCAACAACATTTTGTTTTTCTTGTTCTGAGCAAGTACCCTATTTAACTACGTGATGGAAGTGCCGCCTTTTGTTCTTGGGCAGTGTAAAGAGTAATAATATGCTTAAGTACAGAGGCTGGAATGATCTGTTGAGACAAAAGACGGGGCATGCGGGGTGACACACACACACACACACACACACACACAACCCAAAACACATACACACACAATTTCTGAGTTGATTAAAATCGCACTTGCAGCATAAATGCCCTAGGCTAACCAATCTGCCTAATCAACCAATACTCGTGTTAGTTACTCATTGAAAGACTCCTTGGACAATTCAAAAGCATTCTGGCCCTTGGAACCTATCAGGTGTCAGCAAAGCATTGTGGGCTGGATAGCTGTCTGTTGCTTTAGTGTAAGGGAACATGATGCTAATAATAAAAATGGTAATTATATAAAATTATTAAGTGAAATTAAATTTGAATAGAGCTTCGCAAAATACCCAAGGACACACTGTACACACATCACCACACACACCCACGAAGGCATATGGGGTGGGGGTGGGGGCTTGCAATCCCAGCATGCATCTGCACTAATGAAACACCACAGCAGGGAAACTATGAAGGTCGCTTTCGGTAAGGGTCTCGACTAGATGTAAGGCAAATGTTTTGACTTATGTTTGTATGTTTGTGTGTGTGTGTGTGTGTGTTAGGTGTGCACGCGCCCCCTCCTCCAAGTGGGGGGGTGGTGATGATGCAGCTGACGATGCCCCCCAGCCAGCAGCCGCGCGCCCTGTCCCCTCAGCAGTGGAAGCACAACAAGTACTACAGCCTGGACCACCAGCGCAGCCTCAAGCTCCCCGACGCCACGCCCCTCGACACCTCACAGGTACGCCGCCTACCCTCGCTGTGTGTGTGTGAGAGGGATAGAACTCGCAAGTACACTGCCTCCCGCTGTGTGTGTGTGTGAGTGAGGCTTAGAATTCACAGGTACGCTGCCTACCCACACTGTGTGTGTGTGTGTGTGAGGGGGATAGAACTCACAGGTGTGCTGCCTCCCTGTGTGTGTGTGTGTGTGCGTGGGGATAGAACTCAAAGGTATGCTGCCTCCCCACTGTGTGTGTGACTGTGAGAGCGAGAACTCACAGGTACACTGCCTCCCTCTGTGTGTGTGTGTGTGTGTGTGTGTGAGAGATAGAACTCACAGGTACAATGCCTCCCTCTGTGTGTGTGTGAAGGGAAAGAACTCAATTCTTAGAGAGGGAGAAATGGACCTTACATAAACACTGCCTCCTGGTGTGTGTGTGTGTGTGTGTAGGTGTGTGTGTGTGTGTGTGTGAGAGAGAGAGGGAAATGGAGGTACACTCCCTGCTGCTACGTGTAGTAACTGGTTCAGATGCCAGGCAGGTTTCAGCTGCCAAAGTTTGCCAGAGTTTTCAAAGTAAACCATGTCTGCAAGTTAACATAAACTCTAAACAGATAATAAAGAGGGCAAGCACACAAAAGATCATGTAAAATGTGTGTGTGTATATATATATAAAATATACATAGTATATATCTATATTAAATATCACAAACAAAAAAAATCCATAAATAAGGAATGTCTCTTTATGATGATAAAGGGTAAACCCCAAATGTCCAAAAGTTAAGAAAATACGCCAAAACAAAGGGAAGGTGTTGTGAATGTTGTCAGTGTTTGTGTGAATTGTGCATGAGTCAGTGTAGCAGCAGGAGTTAGTTTGGTGGAGTGAGAGATTTCTGGAGTGGGATGGAGGTGTTGAGGTGAAGAAAGCCTGGTGGTGCGAAGAATGGCTGTTACCGTGGTTACGCCGACTTACTCTGTGCGAGTTGTGTCGCTTTGCCAACAGCCAAAAAAGTCTGCATGAACGTGTGTGTGAGAATGATGTAGACAACTGACAGGCACTCGGTCTCCCAAGGGGCTGTGTGTGTTTTGTTCAAGAAAGTGGGTTTGTGTGTATTTGTGTGTGGATTGTGTATGAGTGTGTGGGATATGAAGGCTAGAGATTCTCAGGCATTGTTTATGCGTTTGAGTATATCAGAAAAAGAGAAAGCTTTGGTTATCTTGCAGGTACACAGTTACACAGGCACACATACACACACACACATGCAGGTACACATACGCACAGGCTGTGTGTGTGTGTGTGTGTGTGTGTATGTCTCTATTCCACTGCGGTTACCCCTGTGCGTATTAGTAATCCTCGTATAGTGTCATGTAGGTGCGATATGATGACTCACAGCATGCTCACAGAGATTTTGCCATCTTGAAATTTCCCTTCAGTCTGTGTTTGGGTAGATGTTTGTCTGTAGTGAACATCAACAGCCGAATCCCTAGTGTGTTGGACTCCAGTCTACACCAACTGTCTTCTGCCTCCACAACTAAAGTGCTGTCAAGTAAATGTGTCATGATGTTGTGTGTGTGTGCGTGTGGTTGTGTGTGTGTGTATCAATGTTCTGACAGCAGTATGTGACCCTCAGAGGAGAGGAGTAAGCTGGAGCCAAAGGAGGGGAAATGGGCCTGCTCAGATTCGATTCAACCTTTATTTCACCACCTTACTCTCTCTCCTGAGGGGGGTGTCGAGAATATTTTTATTTTATCTTAGAGGAAGCTTGTACAAACAAATGACAATGGGAGATGGGTATGAGATAATGTTGAACAGCAAGGTGAAAACAAAAAACAAAACAAAAATGGTCTGCAGCGAGATAAAGTATTATATATATAAAGTATTCCTCTCAGCAGGAGTGAAAACAGAAGCAGAGCACTGAGATGGCAGTGAATGGTGTCCCTCTAACACACACTGTGAAGGGAAGTGGGGAGAAAAGGCAGTATGTGCTGAATTTATGGCATGACCTTGAGCTTTTTCTACTGTGTGTGTGTGTGTGTGTGTGTGTCCTGATGTTTTGGACCTCCGCAGAGCTCCCCCCAGCTGGGCAGTCCCTCCAGCTCCCCCGCGCCCCCCTCCCCCACCCCGGCGCACCTGGCCAACATGAAGAACGTCCGTCCCGGCCTCGCCCCCCTACCCATCATGCCTCACTTCTCACGACCCTTCGTCCCTGGCCAAGGTGAGCTAAAAACACAGCAGCGTGTGTGTGTGTGTGTGTGTGTGTGTGTGTGTGTGTGTGTGTGTGTGTGTGTGTGTGTCAGGCTGTGTGTGTGATGTGTGTGTGTGTCAGGCTGTGTGTGTGATGTGTGTGTGTGTGTCAGGCTGTGTGTGTGATGTATGTGTGTGTCAGGCTGTGTGTGTGATGTATGTGTGTGTCAGGCTGTGTGTGTGAGAGAGTATCTGAGTGAGTGATTGTGTGTGTGTGTGTGTGTGTGTGTGTGTGTGTGTGTGAGATGTTGGGGTGGGGGGGGGCATGGGTGAACCAGATTCTCTCAGCTGTGCCGGCTATGCTGTTCTACATTCTATGTTCATTCATGCCCTTGTGTGTGTGTAGAGTGTGTTACACTGAAAAACGTGTGTGTGTGTGTGTGTGTGCAGGCGAAACGCGGTACTCCCTCCTGGGACAGCCCCTCCAGTACAACCCCCCCATCCGCCCCCCTCTGCTCCACAGCTCCCACATGGTGCCCAACCACCACCACCACCACCAGGTGAGCCCTGACACACACACACACACATACACACACACACACACACACACACACACACACACACACACAAACACACACACACACACACAGATATATATGCCCCCCTCTGCTCCACAGCTCCCACATGGTGCCCAACCACCACCACCACCACCAGGTGAGCCCTGACACACACACACACACACACACACACACACACACACACACACACACACACAGATATATATGCGTGTGCATATGCATACACCGGGCATCCCACATACACACACACGTCTCAGACACATACAATTGGATAAATGCAGAGCATACATGAGCATATGCACACAAACACACACACATATACATATAGTTTCAAAGATTCTGACAGTGGAGCCCAATGTTTGCCTATAGTTGATGCAGTCACACTCATCAGAGTGTTTTTACACTCATCAGAGTAGTTTCTCACATTCATTTTCTTCAGTCCGACTTATAATTGATGAACAAAGTTACTAATTTACTAAATAATGTTAATTGCTATCTGTAACGTGTATTTTCTGATTATCTTTAAAATCTCCTTTAGTGTCTGTTATTAGTTTTGTTGGTTCCACTGTAGTATTATAGTACTAATAATAATCATTAGCATCATCATAATTATTATTATTACCTCTGCCAGCTTCTCTGGTGGAGGTCTGCACTCTCTAAGTGCTTTTCTAGTTATTATTATTGTTATTATTATTAATAATAATAATAATATTAACAGCACACACTTACAGTTGTCCACACAGGCACACACACACATAGAGAGTGTGTGTGTAGATGTGAATGCATGTCTGACCGGTGTGTGTGTGTGTGTGTGTGTGTCTGTGTCCTCAGGGTCCTGTTGGTATCCGTCACGGTGGGCGGGGCAGGAAGCCGACGCGGAAGGCCCTCTCCACAGATCTCAGTGTAGGTGACGGCGCAGGTAAAGGAGTGGGGGTGGGCTGGGGCTCCCCACAGTGCTGCTCCGCTCCGCTCAGCCCCGCTGCTGCCCAGCCCAGCACTCACTCCCAGTGGCCACACACACACACACACACACACATTTGCCCAGCACTCACTACGAGTCGCCACACACACTCACTCCCAGTTGCCACACACACTTACCCAGCACTGACTCCCAGTTGCCACACATACATACACACATATACAGACCCGCTTACCCAGTATTCATTTTCAGTCGTCACACACAAACATGCATACACACACACACACACACTTAGCCACTAACCCAGTTTTCATTCCCATTCAAGTCAACACACGCGCACACACACACACCTACACACACCTACCCCTACCCAGTACTCACGTCCACCCACCACCAGTTATCCCAGCCCCATACATAGACACACACTCTTATACAGACACACATTTTACTCTTATTATTTACTCCCCCCTGCCACCAACAACCTCCCCATACACACATACACGTGTAACCAGTATTTGCTACCACCTACCAAAGCTCCCACCCCTATAATCTCCCCACACAAACTCAATACTGACTCATTCTCAGCACCCCACTCACACCCACCCCCAAAGACTCGCTGTATGACCCTCAACCACACACACACACACACACACACACACACACACACACACACACACACACACACACACACACAAACCTTGCTGCCTGCTAAAACTGCTATAGAAACTCTGGCCGATTTCAGGTGTAATACACAAACACTTCTTTTTGTATGTATTTGTGAGTGTTGTTGGCTCATTTCAGATTAAGCAGTAAATAAACATGAAGAGTGTTGGTGACAATCATGACAAAGCTACTGCGCTGTTGACACTAAATGTATTTATAACAGTAAAGTTTACTTGTCTGTGTGTTTAACTGAATTGAAAGCCTTACCGTAATTAAGTCCCTTTCTTTTGTGTGTGTGTGTTTTTTTTGTGTGTGTTTGTGTGTTTTGCTGTGTGTGTGTTTGTTTTTTTTTGCTGCGTCTGTGTGTGTTTGCCTGTGTGTGTGTGGGCGTGTGTGCGCGCTCATCTGCGTGTGTGCACGCGTGCGTCTTCCCGGCGAGCAGTGAGTGGGCGGTACCTGGAGGTGGCGGAGCTGGCAGACGGGCTGCGGCACAGGGAGGCGGACCCTCTGCTGGGCCAGCTGTGTCTGACAGGAGCGGCCATAAGATGGCTGCCGCCCCAGCACCACCCGCACCACCACATGTACACCTACCCCTCCATCCCCGCCCAGCAGCCTCCCCCCCGTATGCAGCCCAGGCCTGCAGTGGACCCCCGGGACGCAGGCCCCCCCACGGACCCCCCGGGGGCGCCGGCCTCGGCCCACCACCACCACCACCACACCATCCTGGCCCTGTTCCCCTCGCCCCGAACCCCGCAGGGCGCACTGCTCAAGCACAACAGCTCGCCCCGCGCCGCCTTCCGGCTACGAACTAGCAGGAGACCCACCGACACGCAAGCCGCAGAGCCCCACTGAGGACCGGGAGAAGGCTGTGGGGGGAGAACACACACACACATACACACACACACACACACATACGCGCGCACACACACACACACACAACCCCCTGCCCCCTGACAACTGCCCGGCCTTGGCTCCCCTGTTGTCCTCACTCACCTCATCCTGCACCCACCAATGGCCTAAATACACACATACACACTCACACGCGCATACACATGGCACGCATACACAGTGGGATTTTCACTCAAGTTATAAGGGACTGTTTTTGGGGGGTTGGGGGTGGGCGGGATGTGTTGTATTTGTAATGCTCTCCAGAGAAGCAAGGATCAGTCCTCAGAAAAGGTCATATTTATACACACAAGAACACAGAAGAAAAACAAACAACGCAATGAAGTTAACTAGTCTGTTCTTTTTTCCTCCACCCCCTTTACTCATTTTAAAAAAAGATTTGACCAGGACACATGACGAACAGCAAAAAAACGGGCAGCCGCATGTAGTTTCTTTTTCTTGTTCTATTTTTATTTTGTTTAGTATGTCGAATTTCTGTGCCAGAGCCCTTTCCAAAAAGGAAAGGAAAAATGGCTCGCTGCTCAGCCGTGTGTCCCCCGCTAGTTTCAGATTTCATTCCTGGATCACTCCCTTGAATTAGTGGTTTTTTTTTTTCCTCTGGTAGCGATGACCGCTGCATCGGCTAGCTTCCCCTCACACGGGCGCTCGCTTCTCTTGGGGTGGTAAACCTTGTCACGAGCGTCGCGTGAAATACCATCGACCTTCCACGGCAAGCGTCTCGTGCAACAGAATCAATCACTATTAACTCGATTTTTTTCTTTCTTGCTTTTTTTCCGTGCCTTTCTATACCACACCTCTGCAGATCTGACAGCGTGGAACACACACATTGTCACTCGGTCGGAGGAGGGCGGAGGGGATAAGACTGACTCCATAAATAGTAAATAATTTATTATAGATGCTGAATAATTCAGTCACACACTCTTCACGGTGAATGTCACGCTGGGAACAGGCATAAATGGGAGCGAGAATATTGACTTCTTGGGTTTCTGCGTCCTTTTTTGTTTTGATGTTTTTAACCTAATTTAAAAATCATATCTTTTTTTGCATATTTTTGCAGACTTTGCTCGTTGTGCCCTGCCCTTCTTTCCCCGCCTCGTGCGCCGCCAAGCGCCTCGACTCGCGCTCGAAGGTTTTCTCCCACCCCCATTTTTATAAGGAAAACAAGCATCCCATTTTCAAGGTTCACTGGAAAAAAAACTGTTTGCACATTTACGCAATCCCACCTCCCCACCCTCCTGTTTTCTTTTATGTTTGTTGAAGATGCGTGGACTCTGAAAGGCTGTAAAATGTTTGCTGGTGCAAGTTGTTTTTATTTCAGTTTGAAACCAATAAATGTTTACACCAAATGAGGTTCTCCTTTAATGTGCCATTTAAGTGTTGTACGCAGGTTTATTATGAAAGTTTTTCAGCGGTTGCAAATACTACCAGGAGAACACCAGAACCGGGCCGAGAGGATACGCCGCAGTGAATGAAATGGCAGCCAGGATGCTGTCGGCTTCGGGCTTCGTTCGGACAAAAAATCCCCGACAAGCAAATATGTGCGGTAAGTCGATACTGCCATCTGGTGGAAATGCCCAAGCAACATTTTCCTCGTTCCAGTGGAAAAGAGCGGAAATAACTCGTGATGTTATGAGGTTGAATGCACAATACTGCTGCAAAATGTCTTGACGTGTTGTCATACTATGCAATCAAAATATATTAAAAGCAGTAAAGTTTCTGTCTTTAGTGTTGTTTGCTGCATGGTTGTTTAAATTGCCTTTTTTATATGGAGACCTTATACAAAAACCCAGTAATACATTTTTAAACAAAATTCAGTGTAGGCAGTAGTGGGGAGTGGTAGAGGGAAATTATAAATTTGGATGCTCTGGTTGCGTAATGCTCTTGCCTATGAGGATACAAAAAGGGAATGGACTTTCCACATCCTTTCTTCTCTCTATGGTCCTCTATTACACTATAATAAAAAAGGAAATAATGTTCCAAGCTACAGTCAATAACTGAAAACACAGACAATGGTTATATAGTAGGAAGGCTAAAAACTGACAATGTGTATTCTATTTCAACGAGACGGGTTTTATGTCTCAACATAATAACATAAGCATTTCTTCAGAGGTGAAGTTGGGTATACATAAAGGCAATTGCCCAGGCAGACCATCTTTAATCATACAGGGAATAAGTTGTAACTGTGTGTGTCTTCCATCATGTCTGCTATGGACTTGTTTTTGTCAGATATTGAACACCATAAACTGCTAAGAGCTGAACTGTAGGTATTCATTCGGTGTATTTTTACATGTGTAGGCTGCGAAATTTGTAAATGCAGGGGGTAGAATTCAACACTTCACAACCAAAACTGAATCAAGCCCAAATTATTATTATTATAAATTGATGTGTGCATCATGTCCCTCTGCATGTACAGCATGTTTGGAGTGTGTGGGTCTTGCCTTCAACATACCTAAAATTGACTTGCATTCATAGTCAGATCTCGTGTGCAGTAAATGGAGGAAGCCCACAGACTTCAGGTGAAGAATTAAAAATTGTATTAGGTGTTAATGTACAGTTATAAGTATTGTGGTTCTACCTCTCATATCCCTGACATATTCACTGTCAGATCTTAAAAATCCATCTGTAAAGTTGTGTCTGTTAAACCTCTATGAAATAAGTGGCAGAAGACTGACACAGTTTGTTGTGACATTACCCACTCACTCTAGTTGCACTGTAGTCCCTAGAGTGAGATGTATGTCAAAGCTGTTCAAAAGAGGAATTTCTTCCTTCAAACAATGTCAAACCTCTGAATTAAGATGACGGCTAGATGATGTAAAAGGATAAAAGCGAGATTTGAAAGCCCTTTGCCATGTTAAACTGACGTCTAACCAGCTGAAAGCTGTAGATTACCCCTGTGTGAAGAAAGGAGGAAAAGAAATGCAGACGAGCGAGATCGTACTAGGAATGTGTGCGTGAGAGTAAGAAGAAGAGAGAAAGAGACACATATTGACACAGCTGGGCCAACTGCCATTATTTACATGATAAATTCTTAATGTTGACACCATCAGTTTTTGCCACACAGTGGAGCCACAAAGTTGTACAAAACACACAAAACCTAAACAGGTAACACCCTGTACAATAAATAGCTGATAATTGCAGAAATTGCAAGGCCAATTGTACATAAATAAAGGTAAGGATGCAACACTAGCAATGAGGTGCAGGCTAGGGCAGATTCTGGACTTCAAAAGAATATAGCCCCACACTTCACATTACTTTGTTATTTCCCTTGCAAGGCCAAAAGTACACACACAAAGCTGAACACTGTAGTTTCTCATTCTCTCAGCCTATAGTCATCGGTGAACTGAAACAGTCCATGACTGGGAGGATTAACGTAAATATTTTTTTAACCCTTGACCTGTGCAACCTGATATTATTTATGTCATTTAATCCAGACAGTGTAGTCCTTATGATACATCCACCACACCACATAATTCTAAGAAAAGCTCTCTTATCCTCCACGCAGCAGCTGCCATAAAAGGCAGTAATATTACTACTGACCCATATATGTTATTACAGGGGCCATACACAGAGATGCTGCTCCAACTCTGAAACATTCTGCTCGATTTGGACACGATTGTGTGATCAAATGGTTATACTACCCCTTGTCATTTGTTCATTATTTTGTCCCATTGAAATGAATAGTCAAACACTGATGCTGATGATGTCATAGTGCCCTGCTCCACCCTAAACGTTAGAGTGACAGCTGTAGAGAAAAAGGAAAATTACTGAATAAAGTTGAAAACCATGTAGAAGAGCAGTGTGCCCTGCAATATCTCCTCTTAACCATGTTAAAGGCATTCCAGTCAGAGAAATAGCGAGACTTGTTGTATCTTGTGTTAAAGACATTTTAGCCAGTGTGAGAATGAGACTTATTGACCAAAGCCAGTAAGAGAGCGAGACTTGATGACCAAAACCAGTTGCAAGCAATGATTCTAGAGCGCAATCGGTCTACTCCAGAATCTTTGGTTGAAAGACATTGCACTAGAGATAGAGCAGTTAGACCTTATATACAGTCTCTTAGCTATGTTAAAACCATTGTAGCCTAGGAGAGAGCGAGATTTGTTGACCAAAGGCAATTAAAATAGGCCTATATTAGGCCTGATAGCCTAATTTAAACCATGACAGTGTGTGTGGGTGATGGGGGTGTATAAGTGAGAGACAGACACACATTTTATTTAAGTATCCTGTGCACTTGTGTCTGTCATCATGTCTGTCTTTTATCTCTTCCGTCTATGCAAGTGCTTTGCTAATACAAATGTTTACCAAGTTGTCATGCAAATAAAGCACTTTTTTTCTAGAGGAGAGTTAGAGAGAGAGGCAGACCTGAACCAACTGCACACACAGATGGGAGGAGGTTCAGTCATCTGACTACACACACACACACACATACACACACACACACACACACACACAGGGAACTGCCATTTTTAAATTTGAATTTTGGAATGTTGAAACTGTGACATCAACCGCAGTAGAGTGACAACTTCAGAAAAAGTGTCCCTGCTGTTAGTAAGAAAATGCACACAAACTCTCTCTTTCACACACACACACACACACACACACACACACACACACACACACACACACACACACGCACACACACACACACTTTCTCTCTGTCTTTCTCAAAGACACACACACACTTTAAAGCCTCCCTGGATCAGCCCCAATCAGATGGTCCATATCAGGCAGTCTAACTACGTCAGGTTATGGCTACATTGCATAGTGGAAAGGGGTTTCCAGTGGATAAAATGCTGAGAAAGGGGCTGAGGAGGTGGAGCCGTTACCCAGCAAACAAGTGGTCACTGGTTAGATTCACCTGCTCCCGGTGTGTTGGTTGGTGCCCTGTATGGGCAACCTCACCATCGGTGTGTGAGTGGGTAAATGTGAGAGTTTCTGTAAAGCATTAGTGGTACTATGCTATATATGAAAGCAGTCTCTAATCATTCTCTAGCTCATTAGCTGGCTCGTTCATTCATTTCCTCACCCTCCGCCTGAAGCTGGTATGTGGTGCAAACATGGACTGTATATTAAGAATATATGGACTGTATATTAATAATCTTACATACAGTCAATTGATGTAACACAGTGGTGGTGGACAAGCAGGTCTCCTTTCCTTTAAAAAGCTTTATTTTACATGCATTGTGCTGTTGTTGTATTGCCTCACCAGCAGAGGGGGTGATTTATGTGGGATCATGATGGTGCTGCTCTTTCCCCATGTGTGGCTGCCACCAAACAAGACCTTTTTTTGTCAGGGTCTCACAACTATTTGGTGTCTCAAAGACCAGGCAGCTTATATCAGGTGGTTAATGTACCTCACAGACTCAGGGCCCGGCTGGGCTGCCTCGGTCCTGGTGTGGATTCTCTACCATCTGGAGCTGCTGCCGCACCCCCATGCCCCGCCAGCAGGACCTTGTCTTGCATGTCCTTGTCACAGCCTTGTTCTTGTTCCTGTCAGGGTCTCACACCTATTTGGTTCATTGAGGACCAAACAGCCGATAACAGGTGGCTAATTTACCTCAGGGCCTGCTTAGTTTATAGCCTGGTAAATCAGCCCCTCGTACTTAATTTCATTTTGTACAGAGGATCTGGATCGGAATCTCTTGAGGGTCATTTAGTCGACCCCAGCAAGACCGATCCAATCAGCGAACAGAGGTTGTGTTC
>CM050220.1:24718423-24735923 GCA_027475355.1 Coilia nasus | reverse complement strand
TGCCTGAGCACATACAGACAGGCACACACACACACACAAAAACCTACATTTTAAAGACACATCTTCCATGTCTGCCTTTTTCTATAAAGAGCCGGGTCGTCCAGGGCATCTAGTCCAGGAGCTTGGAGTACCTGCATAGGTTACTCTCAGGGGATGTGCAAAAATTCCTGTGAAAGAAAACAAATCACACTTGCGTTGTGATGTTGATCTTGTGAGTCTGGAAGTCCTAATTACTTTTCCCCTGACAAATGCAGTGAGACTGTTCCATTCTTCATCTGACACAAGTGTACAAGGTTGTCCTGCATGCATTCTGAATTTTATACAAACACCACACACACTTACATACACACTTACACACATACCCTATTCACAAACACTACATACCGCACACACATAAAAAAACATACACTTACAAGCATACACCACACACACTTGAGGCTGCCGTACTGCATGGATTCTGTTCTGAGTTACACAAGCACACTTAGACAGAAAAGAATGACAGCACACACACGCACACACACACGCACACACACACACACACACATACACAAACACAAGGATGTTCTGAATTATTGACAGGTGTGAAGGGGAATGTAAAAAGGCAGAAGGTGTTACAGATGGACTGATGTTATGTGGCACATGTCATTAAGAGCATACAGTTCCCCCATAAAGACCACTGTTAACATTGCATTAAACACACTCTCTCTCTCTCTCTCTCACACACACACACACACACACACACACACACACACACACACACACACACACACACACACACACACACACACACACACACACACACACACACTCTCACACACGCACATTTTTTCTGTTTTGGTAAATGGAGATCAGCTCTTCTCAATGGCATTTTGACATGTCACTTCTTTAATGGCGTATTGACAAGATAAGCTTATGATGTACTGTATCTGAGTAGACAGTTCTTCAAGCCTAAGTGTATCATTGGTTGAACTAATTCTGATGTAATTTCTTTATAAATGTTATTTTATCACTCAATATTTCACCATTGTCTTCAGGATGCTTCTTGTTCAGTACAGTTGCTTAAGTGTCGCTCTCCAGTGGCTCCAGTATGGTACATGCTGCTTTGTTTGGGGAAAAGGGGAATTCTCTTCGCCATAGGGCACTCGATGCAACTTATGAGTTTTACACGAAATCCATCAAAGTCTGTGATATTTCCACTGGGTATCCAGAATCCTAAAACATATATGAACACCTTACACCCTAACACACACACACACTTACACATCACACCACATACACACTACACTCTAGCACATATTTACACACACACACACACACACACACACACACACACACACACACACACACACACACACACACACACACATACACACACACACACACACACACACACTCACTTATATATGTGCCTTCATGTCATGAGGTCTGCTCTGCCCTTACCGAAAAAAAAAATCCCAGGAGCCTCTCGCTCCTTCCACTCAGTGACTGTTGCTATGGTTGCATCTCCTACACCTAGCCATGTCTGATTGTCTGATGAGACAAATCTGAGAAGAAAGCTTTCACAAAAGTCAATCGATTTTCCACAGAACCAAGCTCACATCTGCCACATGTCTCTAAATGGACCTCTGTACAAGCATGAACACAACAGAGTTTTTAATAATGATGGAAAATAATTCATGCTCAGTTCTTCTCTCCTAAAGCTGGACTGCATCGTGCAGAAGTATGTAGGCCATAGCTTTGTGTATGTGATAAAACACTGCCTATAGTTTGGACTGTAAACACTCCCTAGCGTACCAGTCACTGTGACAGGATCCAGTAAAGCAGGGTCTCAGTGCTGCTCTGCCTCGTAAAAATGTATATGAGTGGATGTATGCTGCTGGAGCCATTTACTTCAGACTGCTTCTACCTCTGTCTGTCTCTGTAAACATATCAGTGGTTTGCTGAGGAATCATCAAAAACATCATCATCACCATCACCATCATCATCATCATCATCATCTTCATCATCTTCATCACCATCATTGCAGTACTGTAAACACACACACACACTTACACATGCACTAATACACACCACACCACACACACAGACACTTACACACACATTTACTATACACATACAAACACACACACACACACACACACACACACTTACACATGCACTAATACACACCACACCACACACACAGACACTTACACACACATTTAGACATATACACATACAAACACACACACACACACTTACACATGCACTAATACACACCACACCACACCACACACACAGACACTTATACACACATTTAGTCATATACACATACGTACACACACACACACACACACACTCGCAGCCTAAGCATGCCAATAGCAGCCATTTACCAGGCAATCACTGAACCTCTAAACAGACTGATCGTCCTTAACACAGTTTAAGGTGGCAGGCAACATCACAATATTTACACTGAGCATGCTCGATCTATTTGTGTATGGCAGGGGCAGTGGCACAAACAGAGTTTGCATACTCACAAGTGGAGATCCATTGAGTGTGTTTATGGCCTGTGGTGAATTATGGGGGATGTTGTACTGTGAGGCAACACTCCTGCTCCGTCCCCTGATGGGGTTAAAGGTGTCCATTACTCATCCACTGCTCAGACTAAACACTACGTCAGCGAGAGGGAGCACATGTTAGTGTGTGTGTGTGTGTGTGGTGTGTGCTTTTCTGCTTTTGTGTGTGTGTTTATCTGTGTATGTGTGTAGTTAGACACGAGACGTCCTGCATGGCTCCCTTCACTGGTGCAAACACACTCACACACACACACACACACATAGCTGCATGATCTGGCTCTGTGTTAACATTTGCCGCTGCCTGAGGCACAGACCTAGAGGTTACCGTGGTGATTAGTGTGGTGTTTGTACAGCGTGCATTACTTACAGAGAATGAGAGGTGACGAAAGACTCTTGGCACAACAACTCTGAGTAGCGAGGGCTGAACTTCCTGCTTTTGCAGGTCAAAGGTCGTGTACGCCGGCTGATGAGAGTCAATCTGTTGAGCGAATTATGTCCTTGTCGTGTGTGTGTGTGTGTGTGTGTGTGTGTGTGTGTGTGTGTGTTTGTGTGTGAGAGCAGGGCTTTGTGTGGGGTTGCCTATAAAAGCATTTGGGGGAAATCATTCAACCCGCAACTCTGTCCTCAGTACATGTGGGAAGTCAGGCTGTAGCGCCGGCTGTAGCGCTGCTGATAAATAGCTCACTTCAACACTAAACAGTAGTTCTCTAAAAAATTCAATTTGGAATCACTGAACCAAAAAGAACAAAATTCTTTACTCTTTAATCCTGTCCTTACATTTTAAAGTTAAAAAATCATCACCTGGGTGTCTAAATGAACGTTCATAGACACTAAACAGTGTTCTGGAGTAGGCAGTATGTCAGTAGGTATGTGTTTTGGTGCAGGTCTTGGGACAGTGTGTTGAGTGCTGATCAGAAAAAAACACACACACACACACACACACACTGAAAGAGTGCTGAGAGGTCATCTGTGTGGCGGTGTGGGTACGTGTGGATTTGAAGGGGAAATGTTTTCTGTCACAGCTCTGCTTTCTGTTGTTACTGGCACCACAGACTTAACACTCGGCGTCCATTTTGTGTGTGTGCCAGTTATGCTAACCTGCGTAGCACTGCACTGAGCAAAAACACATCATTCAGTCTTCTGGGGTGTGTGGAACCACCCTGAGTAAACACACATCATTGAGAGTACTTTCACACATTAGACTTTTTGGTCCAGACCCATGTCCGTGTGGACTGCTGGTCTTATTCACTTTGATAATGCAGGTGTGGACCCACTGGCTGGGTCCAAGTCTGCCAGAATATGGTGATTAGCGGTATGGTTTGTCAGAACTTTGGTGCAGCTTGGTTTTTGGGGTGTATTTTATCTGATTCAAAATCAGGAAAGTGCTGCTAATAGTGGCATTGGCAAGTGATAATACTAAACAAAATGGACCCAAGCTAACAAAAAATTTAATGTTAACACTGTTTAGCTAGGGCAGACACTGAGGGGAATGACCACACTCTGGTTTGATCCAGTTCATTAGACCAAATGTAAAAACCACCTCAGTGTTGTCTGTGTGTAGCAGCACATGGAGTAATGGTCGACCTTGACTGACCAAGAGCAACCAGATGATCTGGAATATGTGCTAGTGGGTTGTAGCTCCTGGAGAATGCCTTTCACTGTACACATCACTCCTACGTACAGTATGTGCACATATTCAACTGAATAATTAATGCTGTACTGCACAGCACAGACACCATACAGCATTTACATGCAAAGCCCACAGTGCCTAAGAGAGTGCTGAGAGCAGACCTAACATTCTGTCAATGGCTGGCAGTATATGGCGTCCTCGTGCAGGTCGATAGTGTATTGGGGAGTCTTATTAATTCATCACGAAGTGCACCAAACTGACAATGTAAGAACTGCAGTGATGAATGAGTCCACACTCTCCCCTTTCTCCTGGCTGCTCATGTTAAATTTAGCCCTCTCAAAGATGACACTGTGTCGCCCAATACAATGCTTCCCAAATGCACCCTTAACTTTGTCATAAGTCCCTTTTTTTATCCTCAGTAAGTGGCAACACGCTAAGTATGTCATCTGCTTCGTCACCTAAGGTGTACGATAAAGTGTTCACTTGAAAGGCTTCAAAATCGATCAAATAAAAGTACTGAAGGGGAGAACACTGAGCCACTGTGTCTATGTGTGATGTTATCTTGCCACGTCACTTTTAAAATTTAAAACTTGTGTAAAATGTACTGGTAAATGTGGTATTATATTATGCCAAAAATGCTGTTATGTGAACTGTGCTGTTATCTGACTGGTATGTCAGGAATGGACTAATGACAGAGATGAGGCTAGGTGATAATTAGAAACATTTCAACACGTTTCCATGATCCCAAAACGTTCATGTGTGTGAAAAGAATGGAACTTGTTAATTGTTGTCACCTGAATATGAGATGCTGTACAAAATTATACTACAGAGAGCCAAAACTCTAAATAAATGTTCTCGTGTGGTATCAGTGATATCATATAACACAACTACTACTACTAGTTGGTTTAAGACTTTATTTTCCATAGAAGAAAAAGTCCAAGGCCAATGGTTCCAGTAATCAGGGCTCCTTTTTTGATCTTGCCACAGATCTCCTTATCCAGCCACTCGCCACTTTATTTGGCAGGCAGAGGGAAGGAGGAATGAAACGGGATGAAATGTGATGAACACAGACAGAGCATACAGATAGACAGACAGAAGGATACAGTGGTCCCTCGTTATTTGCGGGAGTTACGTTCTAAAAATAACCCGCGATAGGCGAAATCCGCAAAGTAGTCAGCTTTATTTTTTACAATTATTATAGATGTTTTAAGGCTGTAAAACCCCTCACTACACTTATACACTTTTCTCAGACAGGCAAAGTTCAAACATACAGCACTTCATAGTCACACAGCTAGCAGTGGAAGATTTATGTAAATTTTACAAGCTGAGCGCATTCTGTACTGTACAGGAGATTGCATGCACTAAAAAAATCAGCGAAACAGCGAGGCCGCGAAAGGTAAACCGCGATATAGTGAGGGACCACTGTATTGTAATTAATGTGAAGGTTACAAGCTGATTCTTCCATCTTACCATTTTCTTACCATTTTTTAACAACATTGACATAAAAAATCAAGTCACATTGATCTATATTACACTTATGCTCACTCGCTAGTGGTTCTAACATATACCTGTTTTGCTCAGGGGCAAAGTTCTCATCCAGTACACTGAACAGTGTCTGGTCCACCCCAAGAGTCTGAACCGCATGATGTTCTGACACATCTTTGGCCTTCACAACAAGCCTGTCTTCCTCTCTCTCCTCCTCAGGCCTGGTGAGATACTTTGCAGCCGTCTCCATTTTCCGAGGAGTGATAGACTCCACCTCCTCCTGGGTAACAGCCCATTTTTCATTCTCAGGTTTAGTGTCCATCTCCAACTCAATGTGTCTGACCTCCTGGTGTCCAATTGCAGGCCTTGTGCCCTCACGTTGAGACACTTTGTTAGCCTCAGTATTGGAAATCTCCTTCGCAACATTTTCCTGGTCAAGTTGAGCGAGATGTCTTGCCTCCTCATGCTCGCGAACTTGCAAGCTTTCCTCATGTTTGCTAACCACGCCTGCCTGTGGAATAACAGTTTTCTCCTCCTCAGGATAGAAAATCACACGCTGGCTGATTTCCTCATGCCCAACAATGTCCCTGAGCAACCTCCTATCTTCTCCCTCATCAACATGGATGACATCCCTCACGTCTTCATTCCTGGTGACCTCCAACATGTCAACATCCTTGGTGACATCCACGATTTTCATGCAGCTGACCTCCATTTCCTCAAAGCTGCCATCTTCTTCCTCCAACCCTTTAATTTCCCTTGCAGCAACCTGCGAGCTCACTGGGACATCATCAGCCTCCACATCATCATCAGATTCCTCCTGATGAATGAGGGGAAAATATGCTAAATTCAAGCTACAAAATGTCTGTATGGCCAATCGATTTTACAAAAAAAAAAAAAAAAAACAGATATTTATGCTTAAAGATCCTAATTTATGTTGTTAAGGTCAAAGAATATGCAAGAAAGAAAACGGAAAATCTGTATGTCATGCTGTGATTCAGCACAGGAATATCGTGCACATCAATCTATGGAGGAATTATTTTGTCAAAAAGCAGCATGGTTAAGGATTACATAAAATGTTATAATTAAAATGCAATTACAACACCATTACAACCAATATCAGTACATCTCCACTCTGTTTAAAAGGTTGTTGTGAACTCACCTGAAATCCAGTCTTCAGCCCAAGCTCCTCAGCCAAAGAGAGGCGGTTCTTTGTGACTGCAGAGAGGCCATCTGACTGCAGGACACTGCCCTCTACATTACTGACAAACAAAGAAATACGTACGACTTAGTGCCCTTACAAATGAAATACATACGACTTAGTGCCCTTACAAATGAAATTCTCTTTTCTGATTGGATGATGAGATGGGCATTAACTTTCTAGGAACAAGCCTCCTTTGACGTAGATTAAAAAAGAAAAGTTGAATTGCTATTTCATATCAATGTGCTTATAAATGGCAACCATGACAGTTGTAGTAGCTGAATAAGCTGTTAAATGACAGCCTTTTCCACCCTCTACTTTTTCCTAACAGTTGCTACAAATCAACCATTTATTATAGTAGTTAATAATAAAATAGAAAAAGCAAGCTACGTACACCAATGCCAATTCCAATTGGTTTTCTAAGTCCTTGATCTTCTTTCTCAGACCCTAAGCAAAAGAAATGAAGAGGTAGGAAAAAATGAAACCAAATCAAGTCACAGTTTATGAGGATATATATATATATATATATATATATGTGTATATATATATATATATATATATATATATATATATATATATATATATATATATATATATATATATATATATATATATATATATATATACATATATATATGGATTGTTAGGACGTACCTCGCCAATAGCAGTCATCTCCTCAAGAGACGCCTGCTGCTGATTTATCACTAGAGTTTTCTGAAATTTGAAGGAAAATATATATTTTTTAATAAATCAAACAGTTAATTAACAATCAATTGTTCTTGAAGTAATATACATTGTATAATACAGTGAATAAATACCCACGTTATAAATGACTTCATCCTTTTCCTTAAGCACAGCTCTTGCTTCCTCCATGTGGTGCTGCATGCAGAACATAAAAAGGCTGGTGAATTTAAGCCTACCTTGGCCTCATCAACATCAGAACTATCACAGCTATCGCAACTAAACTGTATAGAAATCACCAGCTTATCTATGACAAACTTGCCTCAAGGGTACGGCTCTGTTGAGTCATGGTTGTGATTTTCCTCTTGATCATTTCTTTCTCATGCAAAACATCAGACATCTGACACAGAAAACACCAAAAACAGACCTTTCATTTGCATGGAAATATGTCATTTTAGTGACAGGACATACTTAGATTGTCACTTGATAAAATAACGGCAGCTTTGGCACTGATTATATATCCAGTCACTTTACCTTCTCAGTGATTGCTTCGATCTTTTCAGTCAATGTTTTCTTTTCTTTCTCCTGTTGGCACAAAAGGTCACAAAAAGGGCATGTGTTAGCTGGTAATATAAGAGAATACAACTCTGACTATGGTCACAAATATTTTAATAAATGAAATGTACTTCAACAGTCGCTCACCAGTTTGTTATTTGCGGCCCTAAGGGAGATAACGGCCTTCTCACTCTGGGCAAGTGCTGCCTGCATGCCGTCCATTTCATCCCTAAGCCCTGCTGAGCGACGAATGGCCTTCTCCAAACTGCATATGAACATAAACATTATCATTCCCAACATTATCAAGTACTTACTTCTACAGTATTATGAGTGGTCATTTTTATTATTGAAAATCTTTGTTTCTACCAAAAAGACCCAAATATTGACATTTACCTTTTGATCTGATTCTTCAGAAAAGTGTTCTCATTGTCCAAATCTATTTTGCTGTCCTCAGAGGCATTTAGAGCCATCTGAAGTGCAGCATTGGCTTTTTGCAGCCTATTTCTGCAGAGCAGAAGACCCACAATATGCCTTGTCTGATGTGGGTTCCTAAAAGAAACACCTGTGTATTAGTCCTGATTTTCCATATTTTGACCAGTTTTGCAAGGACATGGCTCTCACAGGCCTAAGTAAGCCTTATTTCAGATTTCAATCACAGTTATGCAAAGTTATGCAATTATTATTAACAGTTTCAATATAACCACAATGTAATTTAGGGTGTTTTGACTATCACATGATGCTTGCAGTGCGGAAGACTTAATGTTCTCTCTTGTGGATTACTAGTAGGCTATACCAATATTTATGTACTACAGTACTGAGTTTACATATCTGTGGCTTAAAGTTTGCCTAACATTGCACTCACAGGCCTGATGAGTTCCAAATCTCATCCTCTTCTGCAGCATGCAGAATGTCAATTTCCTCAATGGTCTCTGTAAAACATAGAGATCCATTAATTACTTTACCTATAAAGGTAAACTCCACTATATAGTTTATTTATTATTATACCGAAAGCTGTTGGTCTCTTACCTTTACCTTTGCAGTGATTGATATTGTCTTTCCCACTGACACTGAATCCATGATCTGGCAGGACTCTTGGTTTGCTGCCAGTAGTTGCCACTATGGCACTATTAAGGCTAACACGGTTCCCTGCCAGACCACATGGGTCAGAGAGGCTTTTCCTTAACATGTTTCCTGGGGAAACAACTTAACTCATACTCTCAGTTTGTTCAATAACGGACAGTGAAGTAAACGTGACCATTATCTTCCCAAAATGTAACTTTGTGAGAAATTCCATTGATTTATAGTTCTAAATTCCATGATGTCACACACGCCCTTGTGACGTACTGGACGGGAATTCCCACTTTAAAATGCTGCACTTACGTCACTGAAATATATCCGCAACACAGTTATTTACTGGCTAACTAAACGTTTTATTTACGGGACAACTGTAAAGCCTACAATATAAAGAGCACAGCCACCCCCATTAGCCCCATTACAGTGTGCCTATATTCCGGACAGGTGACCTATTTTAATATATGCCAATCTTTCCACCTTTATAAAAATAAGTCTAGGCAAATCTGTGAAAGTTTGTTTTCCATCCGTGATAGTTGTCACTTGCATACCCACACCTATACACTCAGACACTTCAAACAGAGCAAGAGCACGTTTATACAGGGTAATTACCAAATGTGTAAATTAATCAGTTGACCAAATGACATACATAGTCATTGCCCAATGTTATGCGATTATCCGTAGACTTTTTGATGATCTATGTCCGTACCTAATACAACCCGATATAGTCTACATTTAAAAGTTATTAATCATAATGCAGGCTACTAGAAGCATTGTGCAGGGCATAACATTGTACGTGTAACCATTTTCAAACCGATGCTTTGCCGTTTCCTGCTGCTTTGCAAATCGGTTACTTAAAAAAAGTGTGAAAATAATTCTAAAACTCGGACAATAGCGGTGGTGGCACGAACCATTTTTTATTGCGCAGGCTACAGTAGATGGCTATCAGACAAGTCGGGAGAGTAAACATTGTATCCGTCCTTACAATACAGCCAAAGACATGGGAGTTCATGCTTCACTGAACCACGTGAGTATTAAGTATTGCAGGTTAAAGTTTCATGTGAAATATTGGGCTCGGTGTCAAGTGGCAAAAACTGCAAGGAAAATGAAAATGCCTGAACAGTTGCAGTGGTGCATGCAGAATGCTATCTGTTTATCTGCAACCCAATAGCACGTGGTTGTTCCAGCCATTCACTAATCACACTTGTGTCCCCATCTTCAAAAGTAGTTCGATGTTTACAAGTTTAGATCTCTAGAAGCAGCATAAGTAGATTCTGTGAGGCTATTTTGACATGATGAATGAAAACTGGATGTGAAGCAGGGACTTATTATTATTGTGTGTGTGTGTGTGTGTAGCACTGCTAACCACTGCTAACCAGTGTAGCATAGCTCTGTAGAAGCAGTGAGTGGTCTTTAGCTTTAGAGGTTCTACTTGACGTGCTGCTGTCACAGATATCAACCGATTCACTCATGTGAGAGAATCAGTGTTCAAAGCAGAAAGCTTTATAGCCGGGTTTTTTTTTTTTTTTTTTGTAAGAGAAAATACCATGTTCATTCATGTACCATTATTACACAGCTCGTCATAGTTTCAATTAAATTGATTATTCCAAATGTAGGATTTAGAGGTGTGATATTACTGGGCAACAGGCGGTCGGTAAGGAGGTCAGCAGAAGAATAGAATGTTGCTATGAAACTGGATGTCAAACCAAAGAATTTAACAGAATTTAGTGAAAGAAACAAGACACTTTTTGAATCTGTAAAAGTGTTTTACAGTCAGTAGTTAATTGTCTAGGTGTCACTAGTAATAGGCAAAATAATGTACAGTAAGGTGGTCAACATTGCAGAATAAACCCCGACAGAGTGATGCAGTCTTGAATTACTCTGAAGGGGTTCATTGAGATATTGATCTTTTCACTGTTCATTATCCGTTACATATCTTGCATTGGAGCCCAGTGTAAGTGCCTTATTGTATCTCATCAAAGGTACTTGACTCAACTCTCACTACAGTATGTATGTGTTCATCTTGCCTCCAGTGACACTCATGGACAGAGCCATAGGATAAATAGTCCATAAGACTCTGAACTTCAGAACTTCCTTAATCTCATTTTAAACACAAAGTGTTACTTAATGTGTTCTACATTCAGATTCTAGATTGGATCTGGAATGGTTCTGGCCCTTGATGTAGGACATGTCTTCAGGACAAACTGCACTCGACACATATATCACTTACAAGGCATCTCTGCATCCGTGCGCTTTCAGGCCTGTGTTTGCTGCCAGCTCTTACACACACACACACACACACACACACACACACACACACACACACACACACACACACACACACACACACACACACACACCAGACACTCCATTGGCGTAGGCCAGGATAATCACACTCATGTGTTAACACTCTCCCCAACCTCTTCCTCTTCTAATCCCACAACACTTCCTTCAGCCGTGTTAATGGCTAACAAATGGTGCCTTTCACCTTCAGAGACAAGAATCGTCTCTTTGAATTGAGGATGGAGGAAGGCAGAGGGAGAGAGGAAGGGAGAGAAAGAGAGATGGAGGGAGGGGGTGAGAGAGGGATGGAGAGAGAGAAGGAGAGAAAAACAGACAAAGAAAGAGAGAGATGAGAGCAAGAAAGCAGAGGGGAGCAGGAAAGAGAGGGAGGGAGATGGTGGAAGAGGCAGAAGGAGAGATTAAAAGAGAAACAGGGAGAGAGAGAGAGAAAGACAAAGGGGGGGGTAGAGAAACCTCATTCTTATATGTTTGATGATGAAACGGCAAGGCAACCTTTATTGATTAGCTCAGCAGTCATACCAGATATATGTCTGAGTTATTTACTTGTGAAGCTGAGGGCCATATAACTGATTTGTTGTGGTCAGCAAACACATCTTAGCCCAGTGTTGCAGCTGTGTGATGCAATTACACAGCAACCAATGACCTCTGACTCCAACAGTGCTTGGAAGCTATATAGCAGGACCCTATGCTGCTCGTCATGTGGGAGTCCTCTATTCTCCCAGTCCATTTAGGAAAATGGTATTCTCCTGCACCCTCCTCCTCTATCTAGTAGTCTTCTTCTCCCCTACAGTCTATCTAGGAGTCTTATATTCTCATGTGGTCCATGTAGGAGCCTACTACCCTGTAATTAATTTAGAATTTTTCTGTTCTCCAACTGTCCTTCTAATCGTCTTCTGTTCTCAAGTAGTCCACCAAGGAGTCTTCTGTTCTCCTGCAGTCTATCCTAGAGTACTTTGTTCTCCTGTGGTTCTCTATTTTTTTGCAGTCTATCTTGAATTGCTTTGTTCTGCTGTGGTTCTCTATTCTTTAGCAGTCTATCTAAGAGTGCTCTATTCTCCCACAGGAAGCCTTCTATGGCCCCTCGCTCAACAGCTGTCTATGCTAAGGTTGAGGAATGCGACTATCCGTATGTCTGTCCATCACACACACAAAGCCATGCTAGATACCATCTGACCTGGACTCAAAGGTGAGGTGAGTCCCACCCACCCGTTTGCTCCGATGGCCGTGCTGTCTGCCGGCTGACATATGGCCCCCCCCTTGCTCCTGGGGTGACCAGGGATCAGGCCTGGGCTTCCGGTCCTGCCGGTATGGGGGAAGGTGAGGTTGGGGTGGAGGGGTTGTTAGGGTCTGGCTGGTGTTGTGGGGAAGGGGGAGGGAGCAGTTTGGTGTGATGGATGAGATCCCCCAGGCTCTGTAGGTGGAGCTGAAAGTGATGGTGTGTGGAACCCTCTCAGCCCCAACCCCAAACACCCCCTGCCTACACACACACACACACACACACACACACACACACACACACACACACACACACACACACACACACACACACTCGACAGCTTACTTTATTGCTTCTATTTTCCTCACTTCAATCACCCCTCCCCTCCTTTCCCCCAATCCCAAGGGGGAGAGAGGTATTTCATAGCCCCATTCTCTCTCTCTCTCTCTCTGTTACCCTCTCTCTCTTTCACAGCATAGTGGGCCACGGGGAGGTGTTTACATGTGTGTGCGTGTGTTTGTGTGTGTGTGTGTGTGTTTGTGAGGGTGGGGGGCAGGATTGCCGGGTGAGTGAGAGCGAGTGGTCTTGATGTTGACATGCCACGTTTACAGCTCTGCTGTGTTTGCTAACGCAGGGTCAAATAGAGCCGTCGCTCGCTGTCATTCCAGCATGTTCCGTTAATAAGTTAATAATGACTTAATTAAAGGCGGCCCTTTTCACTGGCACACAAACGAGAGGAGACATCCTGTAATGGCCAAGGAACAAGCAGCCATTGTGGAGGTGCTTTTGGAGGGGATAATTACATCTGGGACATAAGAATTCGTCTGAGGCCAAAGCGTCTCCCCTTGTTTCACATCCAGACGAGCTAATGGATGGGTTTCCAGAGAAACTGCTTTCTCAGCAGTATATTGCCCTGCCGACAGGGTTGTAAAACCACACAGGTCGCTAATTTCAGTGATACATTTGAAATCCAACAGACCATTTTTTGAAAAATACCCATTTGAGACCTGAGTGTGGGAAAATAAAAAGTCTAGGTTGTTGGTTGTTTACAATCTGTAACCTCAAGTGCTAAGCAAACCCAGGGATGCTGGGCTTGTTTATATACTTAGCTCATTCAGGGCAGACGCCATCGCAAAGGTCATTTGAGGTTGGTTTGCTAGTCTTACTTAGTTCGAAAGGCCAAGGGGTCAAAGTGCTTGTGTGTGCGGTGAGCATGCGTCTGATGTAATGACGGCAGCTTGATTGAAGTTGTTGGTGAAAAGCCAAACACAGGATGGCTTCCCACTGAGCCCTAATGCGTCACCAGTCATTTGGCACAGGCATGCAGGAGACCACCTAAGAGAGTGTATGCACACACACACACACACACACACACACACACACACACACACACACACACACACATACACACACACACACACACACACACACACACACACACACGCACACACACATACCCAAACAAACCTATACCCTTACACTCACACATAGACACACGCAAACACGCACACACACACTCTCTCTTTCACACACACACACACACACGCACACACACACACACACACACACACCCAAACAAACCTCTCTCTCTCTTACACACATGCACACACACACACACGTTTAGAAGCGTGTTAACATTTACCAGCTTATTATTATGCACAGGCATGGCCACTGACAGCGCGTTTTTACTAGGGAGAGCTACCAACGCCTTGATCTTTCATCCTAAATGAACATGATCATTTCCTTAAGTGGCCACAAATATGTGGGATTTAAAATGAAATGCTTGCTGAGAAACAGCTGCACATGTGTCTGCCATGTGTTCCGATGATGTCTCTGACTCTTGGAGCAGGAGGTAAACAGTTTGCCTTGATAAACTGTCTGATTTTCGGAGTGCGGTGATGGATCAGGAGGTGGACTTGCATTGGGAGTATATGGGAATATATGGCATAGCATTATTTCTGAGCCTTATCATAGAATGTGTTTTTTCAGGCAAAAGTGGCTTTTGTAGGTTTTGAACAATTTTCCATACACTTACCAAAAATGTAAGAATTTATCTGGATGAAGGAATTAATCAATTATTCCCTTTCACAAAGAGCCGTATATGGACATAACTAATAATTTATTACACAAATAATATAATTTCTGTCTCTTTTCCGCAGCTTATTCGACATGACACAGTAATCCGCACAGCTTTTGGGCGGACCATCAGACACAACATCTACATAATAGACAGGTAACTGATTGGTTGATTGAATGTTTGGTTGTTGATGGGTGCCCTGACAGTTATTAAATATGATCCATCTAATGTATATCTAATCTAATCTAATGTATCGTTTGGAGGAACACAAACTAGTCCAGTATGTTTGTGAAATGTGCCTTTTCATGCTACAAGGTTGTCACTTTAGCGAGACAGGTACACTGGGAGTACCTATGTTGTAAAGAATATTGGGTCCAATGGAATACACTGTAGAATTGTAGAATCCTATGTTGTTGTAGAGCACATTCTGCTATATGATGTTCTCAAACACTCCCCCTGAAGGTTTGAATAGAATCTCCTGGCTGCTTAGAAATGAGGAGTCCTGTTGTAGTTAAGAGTCTTATATAATTCCATTTGCATGTGAGATAGGAAGAGTGCATAGTGGATGTCTCTAAGGGCATACTCACATGTACTTGTCATTTATAACGTGCCGGAGTGCAGTTGTCATGGTTCAATTGCAGTTTCTTTGTTTCACACTACATGCATACCATGCCAGAGTCCAACTGAACCAGATTTAAATCCACCTCCTCCAAGAGTACTACCATATCATGCCCTGGTACAGAAGAGATCGATCACACTCTTAAATTAATGAAACTTTGGGGGTCAAGTGTACCCAGGTACAGTACAGGTGGCATAGGCAAAGGTACATAAGTCAGTCACTACACAAACATGGCGGAGGGCCTGCACTGCAAACAGGCCGGTCGGTGGTACCCTATGAAAACACTGAGCTACAGCTTGCGTGGCTACAGAGGAATCCAGTTTTCCCCATGAAGAGGCCCTTGCTTGTTGCCACAGTAAGAATAATAATAACACAGACACCAGCGACGCCCTTGAGCAACATGGAACAAAACAACAGCGGGCTGGTTTATGGAGGGATGCCTGGCACAGCGGGTACTAGCGCCGTGAGTGTGAAACTGGCGGTGGGGTGGCCGACGGGCACTCCTGCCGTAACGCACATCAAACGCCAACCTGCTGCTGCTGCTCACACCCAGCCGCTTGTAAGACCCAAACATGGCCCCCAGACCCTCCTAGTCCCCACCTCTAGTTCCCATTAACACTGAGATGAAAACATAGCTGAATCTAGATGAGCACTGCGCTAGTGTAGCTGAAACGCTTGATGGCACAAACTTTAAAAACATTTGATAGTATCCATTCTTTTCTCCTGCCATTGCAAGTTCACGGAAGCATTATGTAATGCTATACCAAACGGCGCGTTAAGTAGCTTTTTGTATGCGGTTGGGGTTTTGGTCTGGCCCATTGTTACATCTCCCCGTGGTGTGTTTTTGTTATCAGTCCATTAAACCGAAGTGTTTTGCTCAAACAGCCTTTGGCAAAGCAATCAATTGCTGCTCATTTCTGCAAGTTCACAGAAAGTCTTTTTATTAGCATAAAAGCATCTTTCAGCAGCAGCCTTCTTAACACTGTCTGAGTTAGAGAGTGTGTTCTCGCCAATCTATTCCACTGTCCCTGCCGCTGCATACTTAAGTGGTGCACACATTAAGCCTGAGTCTCGAATGCAGAGCGTCTGTGAAGATCTTCGAAACCAACTGATTTTTTTTCTCCCCACATTTCATGTCTCATCCGTATCTACAGAGACGATTCCTTCAGCTGGAAAATCAAAGAAGTAATTCTAAGAATGCCTGCGGTGCGGGTGACAGAGGCTTTACAGACGAACCTCACTCAGTAATTTAGAGATGGTTTTCACAGCTTACAAAATACAACCAGTAACTTTTAAGATTGCCTCAGCTCTGTCTGACGATGGCTTTAAAAACCCTTTGAGATGGCCATAATTTCCTGGTATATTCCATTTTTTTAATGTTTATTCAGTTGCACTTATATGAGATGTATATTTTATTCGTGGTTTGGCCCTGAGGTATTTGAGGTTACGATAACAAAAACACAGGCAGGAACCGTGTTTGCGTTTGATGCCAGGCAAGCAAAGAATTAGTCTTTGTCTTTTTTATTTGGGATACTATTGAGTCATTTATATGACCTTTGGGAGAAGGGGCTGGGGAAATGGGGTGTATTCCCCCTGTGAGTTTAGAGTGTCATGGGCAGATGCTGAGCTAGATGCCATGAAAGACTTACTGGAGCAAGCTGGACCGGATCCAAGAAACACAGCCGCGTATGGAATCTAATACTGGGCATTTTCTCACAGATGCCCGGGCCATTAGGAGATTGGGAGGGTGATGGGAAACAGATAGAAGAATCATGCTGCAAGCAGGAGCCACTTTCCCCTTGGCGTCATCTCGACAAGACCGTCTCGAGTTAACCGTCCCTGCGTGATGTCCTTGTGTGATAAATTGGAATTGAAACTGTGAGATAAGTGAGGAACGCTATTCAGACTTAAGTGATGATATATAACAAAAAGAGCAGCTCAATGTTAAGGTTGTACTTAAAGCATACTATCAACTAGAAAATCACCACAAAGCCAGAGCAGGGTGTGAAAAGGGCTGTGCATTTGAGGGCTGCTTTTCATCTTCCGTGTGAGTGGCTTAGTATGGCCAAAGCAACCACACTTGTTTAATAATACAGAATATGGTGCCAT
>CM050220.1:24700923-24713423 GCA_027475355.1 Coilia nasus | reverse complement strand
AAAATCAAGGATGTCGTGCCAAAGGTTTTGTCGAAAATGGGACCAAAACACAAGGCAGTTTTGGTAGAGTAATAGTGTTTCATTTTTGTATGCAGTAATGGTGTCTTATTGTGGTAGGGGGTTGCTAGTCTCTTATTTTGGTATGGCATCTACTGGCATTTATGGACCGCATTCACATGGGACTCTCTGACACTGCAGCCAAAGGGGGGAATGTTAACACTTACAAAACCTTTAAGGTTTTACATCTGGACACCATGACACACACACACACACACACACACACACGCACGCATATTAACAAACACACATACAAACATGCATGGTTATACACTATGTACTCTCAGGTGCTCTAATTTGTATTTTGCGGATGTACACACAAGGTCTTACACAGTCACATAGATTAGTATGCGCACACACAGCACACATGGACACAAAGACACATATCGAGACAGACATACTCAAACACATGTATATACGCGTACACACACACACACGTGTTCTTCCCCTGAGCCACAAGCGGAGGCTGTTGGAACACTCAGGAGGATCAAAGGCCACATGCCAGCAAGAGCCCCTGGTGTGAGCATAGCCCCGGGACACACACACACACACATTCACATACACACTCACATGCTTTCCCTCCTCCAGACCTCCATGAGAGCTGGGTCGGGCTGAGCCAGCGTGTCAGGCTGCACTCCCCCCATCTGGAGCTGGTTTCCGGACTGGTGCTGCAGGGTGGATGCTTCTCCTGAAGAGGAGCCATGGCTCCACGCCGGCACATCAGAACCGGGGAACCGGCTGACGGGGCGGAGGTTGGCACGGGGCCGCGGCCGCAGAATCCTCTTATCTGGGTGTGTGGTGACGGGAGTGACTCAGTTACAGCTTCCTCAGTCACCGTCACAGCTGGGGGGAATGTGGAGGGTTTTTGTCCCTGAGACTCAGAGCAGAGGGGGTGAAGCATGTAGCCATGGTGTATTATACCCAGCACGTGGCCTTTATGTGGCACGACAAGCATGTAGAACGTATGTAGAATGACTGGCAGGTAGCCCTAGTCTATCACAGCTAGCATGTAGCCCTGATGCAGCATGACTAGCGTGTAGCCCTGATGCAGCATGACTAGCATGTAGTCCTAGTTTATTACACCTAGCATGTAGCCCTGATGTAGCATGTAGCATCAGATTTTTGCTTTATCTATATTGCTATGGTGTATGGTAACAGTAGAGGTAAACAGATCCCCCAGCTGAGGCAGCAGTTTTGTCTTCGTTTTAGTGACGTGTCTTCTTCCTTTATAATGTGTAATATTTGTGAGAAACGTCAGATGCAGCTGCGAAAGTCCACATTTTCCAGGCCAGAAGGCTGTACAGAAATCATGACACCACCTTCATCTGTCTACAAAGTGATTTGGGTCTGTGTGTCTGTGTTCTCGTGAACGGACTTTGCTCTAGTTTCTGCAGATTTAAGTGAGGCAAATAAGGACACTAGTATTCAGATGTGTTTATAGTGCCTCTGGCTTACTGCCACAGAGAGCATCTGAGCACGCTCAGAACCAACATGGCCAATCATCTGTGACAGCTGATGGTGCTGATAGTGTGGCCCTGAGTGATGTGGCTGCCTTATCCATTAACTGTCACTTACACACACACACACCCCACATCTCCCACCCCGCTGTTATCTTTTTACAGTCCCTTATACACACACATTCATGCACACACATATGAACATACCCACACACACATATACACACACCCCACATTTTCCACCCTGCCCTCATCCTTTACCACTCACTGTTTGTCAGGACCCTTTTGAAAATGATGTCATTTATATTAATGTTGTCTATCCTTTTAAATAAGCAACTGAACTAAGTTGTTTAAAAGGTCACAGACACGTCACTGTGTCTGCTTTGAAAATTCATGAATAATTTACTGGTGGATCTGATAAAGTATAAAAAATGTGTGAATGTGTGTGTGTGTGTGTGTGTGGCTTTTTAAACCTATACACTCCATGAAACTGACCCCATCTTTGTGTGTGTGTGTGTGTGTGTGTGTGTTGTCTCCTCTCTGCAGTGGAAAGGAGAGATCCAGGACTTCTGCTCCAACACCAAGATGCTGCTGGTCGGCTGTAAGTCGACAACAAATCACCTCATTTCCCACTTATATAAAATGTTACAGAGGCACCATAGTGCACTCCACTCTAAGCCAGCAACGTCGCTCAGCTCAGCAAGATCATTTCAGTCAGCTTATGAGACACACACTCCAGACATTTACAAGAAAAGATCTGAGGGAAAAGTTAATGAGCTTTTGTATGTGCATGTGTGTGTGTGTGTGTGTGTGTGTGTGTGTGTGTGTGTGTGTGTGTGTGTGTAATATTAATACAGATTATGTCTCCTTATATTAAGGACATGGGGTAGTATGGCACTCTGTCATCCCAGCCTCTCTATCGCTCTGATCCTCTGACATTCAACCAGTCATCACCAGGGTCCTGCTCTACTGAAGAGCCCAAGATGCTCACTATAATAATATAATTAGCCTTTGTGTTGAGAACTGCTTGTTACATATCTCACCCTGAATGTTCTCTACTACATGCTGATTGGTTGATGTAATGTCTGACGGTAATGTTCCATTGCCTACAGATTTGGTAATGGAGTGGGGAGGCTCAACAGAGCACCAAACCAATGTCCAAAGGCCTCTTGTAAGGTGAGTTTTTTCAGCTAGCTACCATCAATCATTTGTGCCTACAGCAATTAGAGTGCACAATAACAGACCAAGTATATCTGTTCCACTGTAATTTGCGCTGTAAATCACCCCTCTGCACATCTATGCAACCTTTTTTTAGATATTGTAACTGCATGGTCATAGTTCTTTTGTTTTTTTTGTCTTAGCTATTTGTCCTCTTTTTATTCTACTGTTATTTTTATGATTTGTCTGTGTATTTCTGTTGTGTCGGTATTGTGGTATGTCTGCTATCTGTCTTGTCATATAGTTTTTAAGCACGTTTTGTGGGACGTGAAATGTTGGCCACATGAATTCGCCCTGGCAGGATAATAAAGTTTACCCTGACCTTGACTTTGATCATCCAACAGGGGAAAACAAACACAGAACGATGGTCCACACTGACCCAGCTGTTGGTGTTGGTGGGGTTTGTTGGCATTTGTTTGGACTGTGTGTAAACACCTTCAGATTTATAGTCATTGCACTCATTAGACTGGGACTGAATGATTCCAAGCACTAAATAAATAAATAAATAAACAGATATTACAGTTGTCATCAAAAAAATAATGTTGGTCATTTAAAACTGTTCCAACAATATGTTTTTATTCACTCCTCATTTGTATTTTAATACAAGTATTTGTATGCCTTTTATTTTTGCACCTCATTACTCTATTCCACAAGGTAAAAAAAGTAAATTGTTCTTTTTGTGACATCAAAATCTCTGCTGTCACAGAGACAATGGCCACCAAATTGGCAGGTTTCAGAGACTGACTTAAGATGGATCCTCTGTGATGGAGACTGACGTGGGCCTGTGGCAGCCTCATCAATCTGGTGTCACAGATTTCCGGAGACCACTTAACCCCTGTTCCTCCCGCCCTCCCTTGCTCTCTCTCTCTCTCTCTCTCTCTCTCTTTTTCTCTCTCTCTTTCTCTCTCTCTCTCTCTCTCTCTCTCTCTCTCTCTCTCTCTCTCTCACACACACACACACACACACACACACACACACACCTAATTCCTTTATTATAAAGCGAAGTGACACTCATTTCTCTATGACACCATAAGGATGCACTTGACTGGAAATTGCATATGGACAGACAGTTAATGGGATTGAAATGTGCTGCCAGGGAGAGTCTGAGAACAATGATAGTCTCACACACACTTAGTGTCTCTCTCTCTCTCTGTCTGTCTCACACACACACACACACACACACACACACACACACACACACACACACACACACACACACACATACACACCTGCAGTCTTACACATAGTCCTGCAGTGGCTCACTGGTGCACAAGGTAGCATAAATATGAGACATCTTTCAAATGCCAGGGTTCAAATGTCAGGGTTTCAAATGATGGGATTCTTTTTGTGTTTGTTTATGAGGATTTTTGGACAAATTCACACATGCTCAGACACAAATACAAGTGCATATATAGAGACAACCACAACCACACTTTCTATGTCTGTCTCTCTCTCTCTCTCTCTCTCTCTCACACACACACACACGCACTCACATACATACACACACACACACACACACACACAGGCTCCTCTTTCTGCAGGCTTTAGTCTTACACACCCACTGCGGAGACAGTTGGAAAAGCTGCTGCAGGCAAGTGTGTGTGTGCATGCGTGTGTGTGTGTGTGTGCATGTGTGTGTGTGTGTGTGTGTGTGTGTGTGAATCCTGCAGCCACCCTTTCCTCTCCAGTGACCCACACCGCAATAAAGGCGAGCAGCAGGGGACTACGGCCTGTTTAATATTCGTGTCATCTCTGACAGCTTCTTGGCTCGTCGCTAATGACCTTTTAATTAACATTTGGGCCCCTTGCGAAGGAAGTCAAACCAAGAAGGTTGCTGCAGCAGCAGAGCATCCTTTTGTTTTTCTCCACATTTCTGCCAGTGGTGGTTATTAAGCAGCCATGTGCGATGACTTGATGATGCACACACACACAGACGCACACACGCACGCACACGCACACAGACACGCACACACACAAATGCCAAATGCATGCACGAGTATGCACACACACACACATACAAACACACACACACACACAGGCAGGAAAGACGACACCCCTGTGACAGTGCCACCAGCACCCCTCTCTCCAGTCCTAGTGTCACACAGAGTCACTGGGAGATTGAGGCAATGGAGTCATTATCGTGGGGCTATCAGTTATGTGTGCTGTCACCAGACCGGGTTAATATGCGTATCAAGTCACACACACGCTGAGGTCATTTCTCACGATTCTGACACGTGCAGAGTTTTTTTTTATGATAGTGTACATATGTTAGAGTTGTTGGAGTACAATATATTTTGCATGTGCGTTTGTGTAATTTTGTGTTTCTGTAGTGTGTGTGCATTTGCAAGTGTGTGTGTGTGTGTGTGTGTGTGTCTGCATGTACATGTGCAGTTGAGTGTGTACACATCTACACTTCTTTGCGTGAGGTACACGTTTAAGCCCCTGTATACTGTATTGTAGTGTGTGTATCTATGTGTTTGTGTGTTTGCACATACATATATGTGTGTATCTGCTTTTTTTGCATGTGTGTTTGCATGTGTGCTGGTGTAAAAGTGCGTTTGTGTGTGTGTGTGTGTGTGTGTGTGTGTGTGTGTGTGTGTGTGTTTGACCTGCCTTATCCTCCAAGCCATAGCAGAGAGAGGGGGGAACTGGAGCAAATGTCAGCCGATGTTGGCCTCCCTCCCTGGAGCACAGGGTAGACGTGCTTCTGGGGCTTTATTATGGCACCGATCTGGCCCCGTTGTGACCTCGTTAAAGCCCTCACCTGGCCCTGATTTGGACCTGCTGTGGCCTCATTTCAGCCCTTATGTGGTGCTGATTTGGCACTGGAGGATGTCCAGTCCACACTGTCCTGTCCTGTCCTGTCCTGTCCTGTCTTGGTATGGCAGAAAAGAGGTCTGGTGGAGACGTGTGGTGGCCAATCCCGCTAATCACTGGTCTAAACATAGCAAAAGCCAAACAGCTGAACCTGAAATGCTCCTCAACAATAACAACCCAAACAATCTGGGGTCATTTGTGGTAGTGTGTGTGTGTGTGTGCATGTATGTGTGTGTGTGTGTACATGTGTGTGTGTGAGTGAATGAGTGTGTGTGTGTGTGTGTGTGTATGTGTGTATATGTGTTCTGGATGGTTGTCTCCATTGTCATCGCCTGTCTTGCCCAACCATGACCAGCTGTCTCCACACTGGCACACTGCTGCTGTGGGATGGGATCCCATTGTGGCGGTGAATGGGGGGCAGGGGGGACGGAAATAAGAGTCTGGCTTCATCATCATGGTGTCGGCCCTCACACTTGGCGGCCCTCGCCCCACGCTGGCTCCGCTGGGTGGGGTAGGCATAATAAACTCCACTCCAAGCTCATAGTGGGGATTGGGGAGGAGAGTCACTGTGTGTGAAATTGCTGTCAGAAGAGATGCATTAGCTGTACGTCTATTCAGTGCACAGATCGAGCGTGACAGTTTATGCAAATGTGACAGTGCTGCTACTGCTGCTGTGTGTGTATGTGTGTGTGTGTGTTAGAGAAAGAGATAGTGTGTGTGTCTTTGTCTTTGTCTTTGTGTGTGTGTGTGTGTGTGTGTGTGTATTAGAGAAAGAGAGAGAAAGAGTGTGTGTGTGTCTTATCTCCGCATTACTGTGCACTGAAGAGTGTGTTCCCACCCTCTCTGTTTTCGAGCAGTGTGGCTTCCAAAAGCGTCCCACCCCAGAGCCACCCAATCTGAAGATGCTGAGATGGAACCTGCGCCATTCTCTAACCGAGAGAGAAGTGCCCATTATGACAGTCAAGATGGCAGATCAAATTACCTGGCACCCAACCCAAATCGCTCCCCTGCTCTCTTTCTTTTCTCTTCTTTTCTTCACTCTCTCGCTCTTTCTCTCTTGGCCTCTCTCTCTTTCACTCTTTCACTCTGTCTCGCTAGACTCTAATGGAAATTCATTGTAGCCCTTATCTTTTCAAATATGACTTGTTCCTGGGCAGCCTTAAAGAGCAATCTGATATCCGAGGCTCTCCGTTTTCTGGTATAATTATTCCTGGCGAGGAGAAAGGAGCGAGACGAGTGTGTGTGGGGCGAGAATGATGTGTGTGTGTGTGGGGCGAAATGTGGTGTGTGTGTGTGTGTGTGTGGGGGGGGGGTGATATGTGTGTCTGTGTGTGTGTGTGTGTGTGTGTGTGTGTGTGTGTGTGTGTGTGTGTGTGTGTGGCCTGTGGGAGGGCACTGTCTAGACACTCAGGAGGCTTTGCCTGTCCAGATGCTCTCTGAACTCTCTCTCTCTCTTTTTTTTACTCTTTCTGTCTGCCCAGATGCTTTTTAAGCTCCATCTCTCTTTCTCCATCCCTTCATCTCCCTTCCTTCCTCTCTCTCTCTTCATCTCTCTCGCTCCCTATCTCTCTCCCTCTGTTTTTCTCTGCCTTTCTGTCATTCTCTTTTCTTGTCTGCTCTTCTTCCTCCCTCTACCGCTCCTCTCTTCCTCTTATTTTCTTTACCCCCACTCTATTTCTCTCACCTCTCAACCCCCCCGTCTCTCTCTCTCTCCTCCTCTTTATGCTTCACTCCATCTCACCTACCCCAACCCTCTCTTCCTCCTTCTCTCCTTCCCTCCCTCTCTTCCTCTCTCTCTCTCTCTCTCTCTCTCTCTCTCTCTCTCTCTCTTTCTCTCTCTCTGTCTCTCTCTCTCTCTCTGTCTGTAGGATGTGTTTAAGCGAATGGCATCAGACCCTATAATGGATGCCATCTGCATGCTGTCTCGTGGGGCCTCCAGAGCTGCCATTAGCTCCCATTGCTGTGATTACTGCCTACCATGCCTGCATGCGTGGGCTACACTGCTCCCATACTCCTCTCATGCCTGTGGAGGCTGACGGCTTGTGCTCCGGGATGCCTGCATGCCTATGGGCAAAGGGATTAGCACTGGTACACTGACGTTAGCCTGTTTCCAAACAGGTGGCAAATGTTCCTTAGCTGCAACACAAGCTATGACCTTTCTAATGATGCCAGTGGGATTCTAATGACAACAGAAACACACTGTTGCTTTTCTTGGGATCAATGCATAGTGATTGGTAACGATGGTCAATATGGAGATCAATAGAGCGATGAGGGCCAGTGTGTTATTTCTCATTTGTCAATACAGTGATCGACTGCTATATCGCAGTTCACCTTTCGCGGTCCCACAATATCATAGTTGTTTTTCATTAATATATGATGATGAGGGACAGTGTGCTATTTCTCATTTGTCAATACAGCAATCCCCTTCTATATCACAGTTCACCTTTCATGGTCCTGCTATATTGTGGATTGTTTTCATTAAAGGTCTCATTGCATCGTTTTTTCATTAATACTGGTCAGCAGGCTAGTGTAGACACGCTGAGTGACCTTTTTTAACAAGTCTTGGGGGGGGGGCTTACCTCCTTTTCTCTTTCTTCTCTCTTTATCCCTCTTTTTATTTTCTTTACTATCTCTTCATCTTTCTTTTGCTTCCTTCATTTCTTATTCTCTCCATCCCTCGCTTTCTCTCTCTCCCCCACTTCCTCTCTCCCCCTCTGTTTATCAATTTATGTCTCCCTCTCTTAGTCCCATCATCCCTCTGTCCTTCTCTCTCTTCCTAATTTCTCTCTCTAATTTTCTGTTCTCCCATGTTTTTTTCTTCTTGTCTCTCTGTTAATCTCTTTCTCTTTCTCCAATCATCCCCCTCTTATTTCCTCTTTCCCTCATTCCTTTAGAGGTCTCCCCACGTCTCTCTTTCTTCCTCCACCCCTCCCTCCCTCTCTTTCTCCACCCCTCCCTCCCTCTCTTCCTCCACCCCTCCCTGTCCCCCTGTCCTAATCAAGCAGGTCAGTTGCCACTACACCTCTCCCTCCTTCTCTTTCTCTACACCCCTCCTTTCCCCCCTCTCTCTCTGTTAACCCCGGCCTCTTTCTCCTATCATCCCCGATTCCTCTAGAGATCTCTCCTCCCCTCCATGTCTTCCTCCACCCCTCCCTCCCTCCCTCTCCCTCTATCCTAATCAAGCAGGTCAGAGGCCTTGTTGGTTTGAAATAACATCCTCATGCCTGAAGAAACCCGATACCTGTCCTCCAGCATCCCATCACTATCCCCCCCCCCCAGATCACAGGATTTGTGTGTGTGTGTGCGTGTGTGTGCGTGTGTGTGTGTTTCTTTGTGGTAAGTGGATGACCAACATGCCTAAAAATGGCTGTACTGAGGTTGTTGTAGGTGGGGGCAGGAGTGGTGTGTCTGTGTCTCGGCGTGTCTGTGTGTAAGTGTGTTTGAAGGAAGTGTTCTAGGGAAGGACCGAGAGGCCAATTATTTTCATTGCAGGACTGTGGATGCTAGGTAACACATAGCCTGCTGTAGTCACTGATGCCACAGAATGCTAGTCTGTAGCCTTGCACTAAGACAGCGTCATTTATTTTATACTTCGCTTACCAGATCACTAATTATAGTTGCGTGATTGTAATAATTACAATGCCTGAAACATAAAAAGCTATAGGCATAGATGTATTTTGATTTATGCATATTTTTTAAGAAAATTGTCATATACTTTTGCTATCCACCTTTTAAAGGTTTTACCATTTAAGCATTTAAAGAACAATAACAGATAGTATGTTCACTACAGATACTCTTTGCATTTAAATCACACTGACAAACTCAACACACACACACACACACACACACACACACACACACACACACACACACACACACACTGCGTAGTCGCTGAGATGACAGACATGATGGGGAGAATGAAGTAATGCAAATGTGTGTCGCCTGTGAGGCAGCAGGGAAATGTCAGTGGCCCTCCCTGACAGGATAGGTATTGACAGACAGACACACACACACACACACACACACACACAGACTTCTTCAGGGCAAAAGGCAATTAAATGGAACGGCTGGGTTGGTCTCTGGATCTGGCGAAGAAACTCATCTATCCCTGGTACCCCCAGGACAACTGTGGAGGAGGAACAAATTAAACCCAGAATGTTTATTAATTTCAACAGCTTGAGAAATAAACAAACAAACAAACAGGAAAACATCCCGCTAATGCTGAGTCTAAGCTCTGGCAAGATGCTATTTAATTGCTAATCTGATCTCACTCCACACTGCCCTTTAGTATTCTGACTCTGGGAGCTGGGAGGCCTTTGCCCTTATAAGTCAAGTCATAACTGATGGGCGGACTCTCTTGTGTGACTTCAGACATCTGGTCACATGGCATGTGATAGCCGAATCAAGGACACACAACACAAAGCCCCTCTGAGTCCTCTGGGTGCTGGTCTCTGCACTTTGTGTCACCGTGTGGAAAATAAATGAGTTTTCCTATACATTGATCTGTACCTGACACACACCAAGGAGAGTTCATAAGCAGCGGGATTTATGTCGGACGCCTGCTTTGCCAATTAGGATGCTAGTCTCATTCGCGATCAGCAACGCGTATGGACTCGGCAAACGGACTCCTTTGGGTCCAATTCACAGCAATCCAATCAAATAAACAGCAGCATGATAGCGTGGCGTCCCATTTCCGTTGTCACTATTGTATTATGCATGACAGTGCGACTCGCTTGTTATTTAATTGGCATTTTAGGTATTAGGAGAATTGCTCTGGTTTATTCGATGAAGTGGAACAGTCTGGCAAGGCCTTCATTTTCTCTTGATGTGTGTGTCCTGGTTTTGTGTCAGCACAGACGGCTTCAAAGGGGATTCCAGCGATTGTATTGCAGTGTTTTAGCATTTTTTTCGCTTTCAATCAAAAATCCTGAATAAATAAATGCAAATGCATTTAGATTGCTACATGTTTTATTAAAACAACTCAAATTATATCCATGTGTATATTATGCTAAATCCAGACCAGTATAATCACCTCCTGCAGTAATGATCTTGAAGGCCAGACTGTGTCAATCAAAACCAGAGCAGGAAGTCCTTGGTAAATGCAGTCCTTGGTCAATACATTAGAATAGGAGGAAATTAAAGTAGTATAGCTCAGTCGAAATGAGACAGAGAGAAAAGGACTAGGGGGGTATGTCAAGATGAATACCTGAGAGAATTATATCTCCACACCAACCCCTCATTACACCCACTGAGCTCAGTGCCGAAGGAAAGAAGGAGACATGCGCTAACTAAAGCCATTAGCGCCATGCTAACTAAAGCCATTAGAACTTCTCATGCTGATGGGAACATAATAGGTTGCCTGGTTAACTTGACAGAAATGTGGAGGAGCGACACCATATGCTCTACACACACACACACACACACACACACACACACACACACACACACACACACACACACAATTGTCCTCCTCTTCATTTCCATACAGACACTCCCTCCTTCCTCTTCCTCTACTCAATACACACAGCCAGCTCATCCTCTTCTCCATTTTGTACAAAGCCTTCTCCTCCTTTCCCTTTGCACACACACACACACTGTTTCTTATCCTTTTCTTCTCACACACTGTTTCTTATCCCTTTTCTTCTCCATACCAGCACAGCCTCCTCTTCTTCATTTTTCTTTCTTTGTCTTTGTATTTCACTGTCAGTTTTCTTTCCTTTTCTGTCATCCCTGTGTGTAATTATACAGATTGTATTACTGTAACAGATGAGTGCAGCTAAGTTGAACTCAGTGAAGCAATGTATTATATGTGAGGGTGTGTGTGTATATGTGTGTACTTCAAAGAAGGAGCAGTGTACATTGGGTTTGTCTGTGAGTGTAGGTGGTATGGATGCAGTTCAGCAATCTTATGAGGATATTATCACTAGACTGACATTTGTGTCCTCACAAGAACACACCACAACATTAAAATAACATGCTAACGTTAGCCTGGAGATACTAGTGCCGGTGCTATAGCACATCTATTTGTCAATGGAGCTGTTATGCCAAAAGCGACAGCATCTTTTCACCTTTCCAGCCTCCATCTCAGTGTACATGACAGAATATCAGTGCATGAGCACTTTTCTTCCCTTTTCTTCCCTTTTCTTCTTCTCTCTCCCACTCTCTGTTTGGCTGTGGCATATAATCGGACAAGGTCTGGCATTTATGCCTTTGAGATCTCAGGGCCAACTCTGTCTAGTACTTGTCTAGCCATGCTGAGACTTACCTGAGAAAAACAAACGCACTTCCGCACTGAGTCATATTATTAGTCAGAAGCTACAATCCAGTACCACGTATGTGTTGCATCTATATAAAACTATGCCAGCTAATTCTAATTAGCACAAACTCTTCAGTCAAGTAGAGGAGTTAATTATTGAAATCACCCATAGTTAAAGCACAGGTAGCAGCAGGTGATTTGGAATATGTGGTACTGGATTATAGCTTTTAAATCCAGGTTGGCCATCACTGCTGGATATGTCAGTCAGATAGTCGTGCACCTAGACGAAGGTGTGACTCACTCAGGCTCTTGCAGAGGACAGAGACAAAGAGGACAATCATGAGTATGCCTGGGAAGCTTGCAGTAACTACAGCTGCCCCCGTGGGCCTGCTGATTTAATGTGCTGTGCTGACAGCTGATGAGTCCACGGGAAAAAACGGGCATAGTCACAAAATCACATTTTCAAGTTATCCCCCTATTAGCAGTTGCATTGAAACCCCAGCTTTTTCAGAAGTAACCTTTATTATTACATTATTATTACATTACATTTAGCTGACGCTCTTATCCAGAGCAACTTACAGATATTTACAGGGTTCCAGTTACAGTCCCTGGAGCAGTGTGGGGTTAGACACCTTGCTCAAGGGCATCTCAACCATGGGTATGGCGTGATTCGAACCGGCAACCTTCCGATTGCA
>CM050220.1:24678423-24695923 GCA_027475355.1 Coilia nasus | reverse complement strand
CGGTCATGCAGTGGAATCTATGGAACGAGCCAGATAAGAGCGCAAACGCGAGCAGCCCAAGAGTCGCGCACCACCGGTACTCCACCCTTATATCCTGTTTATCCTGTCCTCTTATCACCCTCCGCTGGAAACACCTAAAATTCCCCGGAAAGGAATCACCTTAGTTTTCCCCTGACGTTAACAGGGACTGTTCTTGGCGTTTTAAGCAGCTGTCTGACAGTTGGCGAATTGGACCACAGATTGGTGTCAAGCCGTTGAATGGAACCCCTGTTTTTTGTTGTCGCGCGCCTCTGAAGATTTAATCCCATTTTTTGCCCTCTCCATTTGTTTGTTTTATCCCCAAATTCCTGCTGGTTGCCCAACACCCCTCGTCTTCTCTCCTTACCCACCTCCTCTTTGTAAAGATTGTTTATCACTGCTGGGCCCAAGGAGTCCCCGGGAGAAATCCATCCAGGAGTCTGGAAGTAATTATCTCCACAGGCCCTGCCTTCCCCTCCCTCTCCGGCCGTGATTGCCTGGCCCCCTCCCCAGACCCGCCGGGCTTACCTGACCGGCAGTGATTTGAGGCCGCTGCCGAGGTGGCTAGCAGGGCCCCGAGCTGAGCCTGTGTGTGCCGGACTGGCTGCTGATTGCAGACTCTCCAGAGGCTGTGTGTGTGTGTGTGTGTGTGTGTGTGTCTTGGTCTGCCCAGACATGGTTTTTCCACCACACAGATAGGAGACGGACACACCACTCACTTGTGAAACTGTGTGTATGTGTGTGTGTGTGTGTGTGTGTGTGCGCGAACTCTCCTGAGTTTCCTAACTGTGCGTGTGTGTGTGTTCCTCTCTCTGTCTCTCTCTCTCTGTCTGTGTGTGTGTGCGCGAGTGTGTTGCAGTCTGTCTGCATCTCCATTTGGCTTTGTGTGTGCGCGCCTGTAGACAGACTCTACTGGGATTGCTCTTTAATGCAGTGGACTTCTAAGGCCAATAGCTCATCCGATAACCCTCCCACCCCCACCCCCTCCCCTCCCTTTAACAAGCGCTGCCCTGCAGCCCACCTGAGCTCTGAGCTGCTAATGAGAGCCGAACATGTCCCAGCACAGCCCTGTCTGGCAGCGCAGCGCAACACACCACACCTCACCACTCCACCCCACAACATCACACCACACCACACCACACCACACCACCCCAATGCAGCACAACACCACAACACAACACATCATCCCACACCACTACAACACACCACCCCACTCCACCGCACAACATCACACCACAAAACAACAACCCAACGCAGCACAACACCACCACACCACAACATCATCCCACACCACTACAACACACCACCCCACCCCTCCACACCCCAACCCAATGCACCACAACACCAACGCAACGCAACACAACACACCAACGCAACGCAACACAACACACCACACCACGGCAAAACAACAACCCCACTGCAACACAAGACCACCACACCACAACAACCCCAATTCAACATGACGCAGAACAAAACACCAACACACCCCACCCCATCCTACCACAACACAACACAATATAAAACAAAACACCAGAACAACCCAACCCCATCATAACACAACACACTACACAACACACCAACACACACCACCCCATCCTAACACAACACAACACACTACACAACACGCCAACACACCCTACTCCATCCTAACACAACACACCAACACACACCACCCCATCCTACAACAACACAACACAAAACAACACACCAACACACCCCACCCCATTCTACAAGAACACAAAACAACACACCAACACACTCCACCCCATCCTAACACAACACACCACCTCACCCCAGCACACCACAACGACCCCACTGCAACGCACACACAACACTCCTTGCCTCTTGTCTGGTCCCACACTAATGCATTTATTCATGGACACTTGTGCCTGTAAAATAGACCTGGGCCATGATGATTGGCAGTGTGAATGTGTGTGTGTGTGTGTGTGTGTGCGCGCATGTTTTTGTAATGAAAGGAAGGCAGATTTGTGCAGCTGTGTGTGTGTGTATCGATGTGCCTGTGTGTGTTTGGTATGGACTTTTGTGTCTGTGAAGCATTTACAAGAAGACTATACATTTTGTGTGTGTGTGTATGTGCGTACGTGTGTGTGTGTGTATGTGTGTGTGTATTAAGAGGAGTGTTGTAGTGCAGGGGTCTTTGTTACCATAGCGGCAGCTGGCCCTGAGCGTGCAGCAGCTCTGCCCTGGCCCTGCCACAGTCCACTGGAGCTGTGTGTCCACCAATCACACAGCCAATCCATCACTGCCCAGCACTGAATAGCACAGCAGCCAGGCGTGTGTGTGTGTGTGTGTGTGTGTGTGTGTGTGTGTGTGTGTGTGTGTGTGTGTGTGTGTGTGTGTGTGTGTGTGTGTGTGTGTGTGTGTGTGTGTGTGTGTGTGTGTGTGTGTGTGTGAGTGTGTGTGCACGTCTGAGTCAGAGAAATGGCAGGGTCACACTAGCAGCTGCTGGGTACCTTAATCACTTTCTGATTGGTGCACTGAGACTGAAGGCCATTTTCCAGCCAGCAAACGTGTGTTTGTGTGTGTGTGTGTCTGTGTCTGTCTGTCTGTGTGTGTGCACGCGTCTGTTTATTTTTTTTAAGTTGATTTCTGCACTCAGAAATAAGTTGTGCATGTTGTAGTTGGACCATTAAGTTGAGTATGTTGACAGTCTATTGTAAACACCCTATTGTAAGCATAATCACTATGGTGTGTGTGTGTGTGTTTGTCTGTTTGTGTGTGAGTGTGGCCTGACCCTAACTAGTTCCTTGTCTGTGTTATTGGGGTGTGTGTGTGTGTGTGTGTGTGTGTGTGTACGTTTGGCTGTGTGTGAATGGTATTATTTTTCTTCGCTCATTTTCCATCCTCCCATTTCAATTTGTTTTGACATTTGGAAATGTCAGTTCTGTAATGGTGCCCCCCCTTACCAACCCCCTAGGACTGCATAAATATTCTATCAGGGTCTCATCTGAATCTTTGATCAGCTCTAGCTCAGTCACTGCAGCACCAACCCTTAAGCACACACACTCTCATCTGATGGCAATGGGTAGAATCTTACATTCATTTACCCATCTCTCCATTTCGCTGTCTCTCGCTCTCTCTCCCAAATTCTCTCTCTCTCTCTCTCTCTCTCTCTCTCTCTCTCTCTCCTGTCTCTTTCCCCTTCTCTCCTGCTCTCTCTTGCGCGCTCTCTCTCTCCCTCTCTCTCCCTCTCTCTCTCTCTTTCTGTCTCTCTCGCTCTCTCTTGCATGCTCTCTCTCTCCTTCTCTCCCTCTCTGTCTCTCCCTCTCTCTCTCCCTCTCTCTCTCCCTCTCTCTCTCCATGGCTTAGGGATGGAGGTTTCCCTTGGGGGTGTTTGGCTGTCCTCAGATGCCCCTGATGCCCCCCCACCAATTATCCCATTCAATGTCCTTCTCGTGTGTGTGTGTGTGTGTGTGTGTGTGTGTGTGTGTGTGTGTGTGTGTGTGTGTGTGTGTGTGTGTGTGTGTGTGTGTGCGTGTCTCTGCTTGCATGTGTGTTTGTGGGAGGGGGTTGGGGTATGGATATGTATGTCAGCATTTCTAACCTGAGGAGTGCATGTATAGTGTATGAGTGTGTCTTACCTACTCCCCGCCCCCCCTCACCCTCCACCCTTGAAACTCTATTTTACCCCTCCTGGAGCTTCATCTACCCCCTCTCCCTCCCTGATTGATGTGGGAGTGCCTATGGAGCCACAGCTGGGGGGGGGTTATGGTTGAGTCTCCTTTGAAGGCCTCCGTATCGGCCACAAAGCCCTCGATCAATACGGGGGGACCCAGGCTGTCGATCAGGGGCTGGTAGGGGTAGGTGCCGGGGCGGTTGGGATGGGGGGGTGAGGTGGGCAGATTTGAGGGGGTTGGGTTTGGAGGCTTTGGTGACCCTGTGCTACATGCAGAACTGCTGGTATTGTTGTGCGATTATCTCGCAAAGGAGTTAATGAGCTCAGCTCTCCAGTGTGAGAGCCACCGCAAAAATGGAGGTAATTCGGCCTCCTCCGCCTTCAGGCTTTTAGCCCAGAGACTCATCCACCGAGCTGCAGAGATTTCAGAGATTTCTAGTCCTCCTGCCCCACTATCAGCCCCCATCCTACACACACACACACACAGACCCTTACATACACACCCACACACCAACATGAACAAACAACATACTCCTTCTGTTCTCCAGCTTTTGTGCTTGTGTGAATTTGGAGAATCCTGGATGTGCATGTGTGTGTCTGTTCTGTAAACGTAATGCTCATGTCACCTCAATTTACACATGCTGGAGACGGCATTAGCACACTGGCCTTCAGCTAATCTCCGGAATGATTCGCACCATAGAGATGAATCGCCTCTGTCTCCATTCCCAGACTGGGCAACACACACACACACACACACACACACACACACACACACACACTCACATTTTTTGTCCACCCGCTCCTGAGGGCAGGTCCATGGCCCTTTGTACCCCACCCCAACAAACCCCCCACCCCCTGCATCTCCCCTGTTCCTCTCTACACCTCTCCCTCCCACCCACCCACCCGCTCCCCTGGCTACCATTGTGTCCCCAGATCGCATTTCTGGACGGAGCGAATCCGAGCCGCGTGTTTCGCATTCCTCCGGCGAGGGGTTGTTCTCTCCGCTCTCCGACGCTACAAAGCCCCTATTGTGATCGCCAGCCAGGAAGCTCAGAGGGCCCAGGGGGCCGTGTGTGCCACCACAACCCAACCACCGCCACCGGTGCTTCTGGGAAAGAAAGAAAAAAAAATGTCAGGTCCATCAGATAGAGATGAGGAAATATTGCCCTCGAAACTTTTTTTTGCCCTCTCTCCTACCTTGCTAGCTACAGAGGAAATTTAATTGTGTGAAGGGAGGGGCAGGGAAGGGTTATGTAAGGAAGATGCTGAACAGGATTAGACATTGTACCACTTTTTTTATCAGGAAAAAAATCTCTACAGTCTGTGGACTTGTGGACTCTCGTGTCTTATAACCGCCAGACAAAACAATCCGTAACAAAACGAGAATCACATCTGTGAATCGTCTGTTGTCTGATGTTGTGTAGACAGTCAGTGCCTGTGTGTGTGTTTGTGTGTGTGTATTGTGAGGTGAAATGCAGACAATCGGTGTGTGTGTGTTGTGAGATGAGATGCAGACACTCGGTGCATGTGTGGGTGTGTGTTGTGAGATGAGGTGTAGACTGTGTGTGTCGTGTGTGTGTGTGTGTGTATGTGTGTGGCAGTGCCATCTGAGGCGTGTGAGCAGAGGCGTTGACCGCCTGCTGGTGCGTAGCCAATGAATCAATTAGCACACCTAGCGAGGGACCCCCCTGCTGTGAAGAATGGCCAGACATGTGGTGTGTGTGTGCAGGAACAGCTTTGCCCTGCTCCCCAGAGGACCCCCCCCCCCCTTATGGAACACCTCCCTGTCCCCTCTATGGGTCCCCAGTGCCTCAAGCCTGCCCGATGGCATACCACTGAACTAATGGCACTCAGAGCTCTCAGGGGTGCGTGTGTGTGTGTGCGCGTGTGTGTGTGTGTGTGTGTGTGCACGCAAGCAGGTGTGTGTTGAGGGGGACGAGACTAAGAGAAAGCAGGCAAGGGTGAGGCAGCAGGCACAAGTGTCTTTGTCTGTCTGCCTCTCTCTCTCTCTCTCTCTCTCTCTCTCTCTCTCTCTCTCTCTCTCTCTCTCTCTCTCTCTCTCTCTCTCTCTCTCTCTCTCTCTCCATATTGTCTTTGTCTCTCTTTTGCTCTCTCTTTCTCTATATATATTTCTTTCACTCCATCTTTACCCATATAATTCAAATGAAAGGTTATGTGTCTGTGTGTGTGTGTGTGTGTGTGTTTGTTGTGTTTGCTGTGGATACTGACCTGTATTTATAAGTTGGTCTTATGTTTGAGGTTGTAGCATCCTGCTCCAAAGAGGCCAGCACACAAGTCAGCAACACACACTGATATATGCATTAGCAATTGATGTTTTCCACCTATCCTTTCATACTCTCTCACTCTCTCTCTCTCGCTCTCTCTTTGTCTCTCTTTGTTTTGTTTTGTTTTTTTTTTCATTTTTAAAGGGCATTTTCTCATTTGTAATAGACATGTGTTTATCTAGTGTGTGTAGAACATGTGTAGGTGTGTTCATGTAAAATAGAATAGCTCAGAGTATTCACGGGTAAATGTGAGCTATGGCGAGGTGTGTGTGTGTGTGTGTGTGTGTGTGTGTGTGTGTGTTAGGGGTTACTCGGGTATACTGTAAGGTCTAGTCTCATTTCCATGTTAGTGTCTCCATGATGACTGATAGTTTCGCTGTTTAACTCTTTCATCAGCTGCTCCGACATCCTGCCCCTCATCCTGGCTATCAGCACACACACACACACACACACACACACACACACACACTCATCCTGTCCGCCAACTCGCTTAGGGGTTTATGGCCTTATTAGTCAAGGGTCCTGCACTCCCTCTCTCTGTCTCTCTGACACACACACACACACACACACACACACACACACACATACACACACACACACACACACCTCTTCCACTATCTGAGTGTTGGGGTTTGCAGAGGACCTCCCATGGGTCACTTTACTTGTGTAAAAACAAAATTCCCCACATTCTTGGCAGCCCAAGCGGCCTATGTTACATTTTAGGGGGGTTGTGTGTGTGTGTGTGTGTGTGTGTGTGTGTGTGTGTTTAAGGGGTGCTGGCTTTGCTCTTTTCCACAGCTGCTCACGTGCATGACTCTCTGAAGGCGCGTAATGTGACACCCCAACCACAGTCATTTCCCACAGCCCCTGCCCCAGCACAGCACCAACACTGACACACACGCACGCACGCACACACGCACACACGCACACACGCACACACACATACACACACACCTCACACCCAACCCCCTCTACAAACGGATGCACAGATGTGTATGCACATGCATACACACATATACCAACACACGTGCACAAACACAGACATGTGCACACACACACACCAGTCACAGAACCATATCCCATATCTGGCATGGAGGGCTTTACTTTGTACTGACACACACACACACACACACACACACACACACACACACACACACACACACACACACACACACACACTCCTTAAAGCCCCCTGTGTGCGCACATACACCGGTGTGTGTGTGTGTGTGTGTGTGTGTGTGTGTGTTGGCCAGTGTGATCTCCTGCACATTAATGTTTTTCCGCCCCTGTTCACCTTACTGCTGATATTGGCAGCTGAAAGCGGAGTTGGTTTCCAGTTTCCCGTGTCATTAAGCCATTACAGTATTACTAACAACATAGACCCTGTCTCCACACCCTTTAAACAGGTCTCGAGCCTTGGGTCTGAAGCTGCTCCCAGAAACCTGTGTGTGTGTGTATGTGTTCTGTATGTGAGTGAGTGTGTGTGTGTTCTGGTCTCTTGCATGTAAAAGAGGATTATCTGATGCGTGTGGAAAATGCTAGTGGAAAAGTGCCACTAAAGTCATTAATTCATGAGGGACCTTCTGCCTAAGCATGGAGGAAATCCACAGAAATAGAGTTGTGTGTGTGTGTGTGTGTGTGTGTGTGATGTACTTTTTATGTGCTTCAGTGTGTGTGTGCATGTACTGTATATCCCTGTGGATGTATAGCCCTGTAGTACGAGAGAGGGAGTGTGAGTCTGTTCAGGGCAAATGGAGGGAAGTAGCTGAAATAAAAATATATACATATATTGAATACTTGTAGCCTGACTTCTAGTTCTGAAGAATGACTGTGCCTGATACTGATGGTTTGTTTGACCAGACCCTTTTTTCTCTGTGTGTCCCTACAGGCTCTCCGTACTACGACAATGTGAGGCCTCTGTCATACCCCGACTCTGACGCCGTTCTCATCTGCTTTGACATTAGCAGGCCAGAGACCCTGGACAGTGTGCTTAAAAAAGTAAGGAACACTTGCCTGGGCATATCTGTGTGTGTGTGTGTGTGTGTGTGTGTGTGTGTGTGTGTGTGTGTGTGTGTGTGTACAAGTTGGGGGTGTTCATGACCTCATTTCCTCAGATCCTCGAGTTCGACAAGAGGTTGTGGCTTCTTATTTATTTCTCAATGAGTGTGTGTGTACATGTGCATACCTAAATAAACAGGCAGGTCAGGGCCAGGGGAGACATTCTTCTCCAAACATTGGTTGTGATGGGAGGGTGTGTGTGTGTGTGTAGGAGAAAATAAAAGCTCTGGATTCCTGGATGCAGGGTGTGTGTGAGTGTCTGTATGTATGTGTGTGTGTGTGTGTTTTGGAGAGAATAAAAGCTCCTGATTCCTGGATGCAAGGTGTGTGTGTGTGTGTGTGTGTGTGTGTGTGTGTGTGCGTGGTGGCTGATTCCTGGATGCAGGGTGTGTGTGTGTGTGTGTGTGATTGTGTGTGTGTGGTGGCTGGTTCCTGGATGCAGGGTGTAATCACAAGCAGCTACTTAAGTGTCCCTAATGGCACTGTGCCACTGAGAATCATGGGAAACAGCTCCTGAGCGCCCCAGCACAACAATCACTTGACTGTGTCACACTGAACTTGATACCCACTCTTGCAGCCACACACACACACACACACACACACACACACACACACACACACACACACACACACACACCTTTGCCAACACACACACACACACACACACCTCTGCCAACTACCACAGTCCATTCATTGTTTGATAGAGGTGGATGAAGAGGGGTTGGGGTGTGTGTAGGTGTACAGACTACCGGTTTAGTAAAAGGAAGGAAGAGCCTGTAGCAAACCTGTTCTTATAAACCTCACCCAGACATTTCCGTGTGGGAATGGAAGTGCTTAGGGTGTGTGTGTTTGTGGCTTTTTAAACCTATACACTCAATGAAGCTGACACCGTTGTGTGTGTGTGTGTGTCTCCTCTCTGCAGTGGAAGGGAGAGATCCAGGAGTTCTGTCCCAACACCAAGATGCTGCTGGTCGGCTGCAAGTCGGACCTGCGGACAGACCTCAGCACACTGGTCGAGCTGTCCAATCACCGGCAAGCTCCAGTGTCATATGACCAGGTATGTGCAATTTTAAGATTGGTTACAGGAGATGAGGGCCCTCTTTCAAAGTGTGCCACACACACACACACACACACACACACACACACACACACACACACACACACACACACACACACACACACACACACACACACACACACACACACACACAAAAACAAATATCCACACACACACACACACACAAAAACAAATATCCACACACACACATTGACAAGCTTAGCCGGAAGTGTTAAATGAGATTTTCAGCGAAATGTGGATCAAGCCCTAAGCACAGTTTAGCAGCTATAAGCTGATAAAACTCAAATTGAATGGCCACTCTTTGCCACAACATGCAAAGGTCAAGCTAATATCTCTTTAAAATGTATTTTCATAGAAAATTATAATGTTCGTTAGCATTTCTTGCTATGTCATCTAAAGTATTAAGTAAACAATGCATTGCCCTACTACTTTCATTTATTTCACATAAAAAATATAACAATCACCATTATCCATCACTTGTAGTCTGGTAACAAAGTAAAGTAACTAAGTTGTAGCCTTTAAAGGAAGCAACACACATGTAGTCATTCAAGAAAGCAACAAAGTGTGTTGTCTTTGAATGAAGCATAGTCTTCATTTATGCAGGGTCAAGCTGTGGAAGACTAAATAACAAAATAATTTGACAGTTCAACAACCTCTCTGTGCTTAGAATTTTATCCAGCCTCTGGAATTTGACATGCCCCGTGGGTCCTTAATGTGGTTTGGAAGAATAAAGAAAGGGCTGTTTCATTCTGAGAGAAGTGTATATTGTTTATATGTGTTGGACCGTCCTCCTCCTCACTGTCGGGGTGTGTGTGTGTGTGTGTGTGTGTGTGTGTGTGTGTGTGTGTGTGTGTGTGTGTTTTTTTGCAGGGTTCCAACATGGCCAAACAGATCTCGGCGCCCTACATCGAGTGTTCCGCTCTGCAGTCGGAGAACAGCGTGCGGGACATTTTCCACGTGGCCACTTTGGCCTGTGTCAACAAGAACAACAAGAACGTCAAGCGGAACAAATCCTCCCGGGCCACCAAGAGGATTTCCCACATGCCCAGCCGGCCGGATCTCTCGGCCGTGACCTCTGACCTGCGCAAGGACAAAGCCAAGAGCTGCACGGTCATGTGAGGTGTCGCTGGCCGGCCTTGGCTCGACTCGGCGGGACTTGGCGCACTTGGGCGGCATGGAGAGAGAAAGGGCTTTAACAACGAAGGAGTGGAGCAGTGGAGGGGACAGGATGGATGGGGACAAGGGAGGGGGAGGTGTAGCCTAGGACAACAGAGAGCCTCTCTTTCTCTCTGCTCCACAGACGGATGGCAGAGCTGCGTTTGCCAGCGCAGGAGGAGGGAAGAACCGTGTGCACTTTAGAGCCTTTGCTGAACTCCTTCCGGACACGGGGGATTTGTTATGACGCAACACGCCACGTAGAAAAGGAGTGCATAGTGCCAATGAGGAAAATGTACAGAGGAAGAAAAAAAAGACACAAAATCAAATAAAAACAAATCAAAACAAACAAACAAAAGACTTGTTTAGGGTGAAACCGCAGCCAGAGTCTCTCAGTGGAGGCCCTTCGACACGAGCGAAGGGAAATGACTCTCTGCCTGGGCCTCGTGCAGGAAATGAAGGATGGGTTATTCTCCTCCTGGAAGTGACATGGTTTCCTCTCGGTGGTTTGGACAGGAAGTTCTGGAGAAGCCCTTTGACCACCTCAGGAAGTGAGGCCAGCAGAGGTGGAAGTGGGGGGGGAAACACTGTCACTATGGCAACTGCACTCTTTGTTTTGCCCTTGTCAGAGGAGAGGTCTCACAGAGGGTGAGGTGAATTAAAAAATAAAGACTTGGAAGAAAAAAAAATCTGTCATTGATCCCCCCCCTAACCTTTACACCATAACAACCCTCACAGACACACACACACACTCACCAAACTCTGTTCTCAGCAGACGAGTCACACCGCTGTAGCTTGTATGTGCTGGAAACTGTAATGTTCTGAGAGGCTCCACTACCTGCTACATTGTTTTGTCTCTCACACATGGGTAAATGAAGAAGTGAAAAAAACAGTATCACTGTGGTCCAAGACTCGCTTCCCCCTTTTTTCGATTCACTTGTTTATGATCACCGTGGAGTTTTTGGTTGTTTTTTATTTCCGTAGTTTCCACTCCTTCAGCACAGCCTCCTGCTCTGTGTACTGCATACCTCGTTTGTGGCCATGTAGCCGTGTCTTAATCCTCTTGCGGTGTGCTGAAAAAACAGATCGTGGTTTATAAGCCAAAGAGAGAAACTTGAGCATCCAGTCTGCCAGTGTTGAACAGCAGTGTCAATCACAGAGGGGCACCAGACAGTGAGGTTCTATCCTGAGACGTTTAAGGACCTCGTCCTTAATAGCAGTGCCAACAGTTGACCGACGTCAACATCAGCTTAGGCTTTGTCTTGGTTTGTTAGTGCCAACCGTATTAATGCCATTGACCAGTGGCCAATTTACACAGTGCCTCTGTCTGATACCCCAGCACTGTACTGGTCAATCACACTGCTTAAAATTGGGTATGGGTCAGGTCAGGAAAGGTGTTTTGATTTTAAAAGCACAGTGGTCAGTGACCCGTACCCAATTTCAGAACTGCAATTAACCAGTGCCCCAATTTCAGCAGTACCACCTACAGATGTGCCATTTAGCAGTGTCGAGTTCCACATCTGCTGAGCCTTGCTGACTGTCTCCTGTAGAGTTGAAAGGGACCTGGCCCTGCTGCACCCTCTCCCGTAAGGTCACTAGCCCAGAAATACAGCTCCTGTCCACACTTAATAGGGGAGTACTGAAAATGCTAATCCACAGGAAACGGCTAAAGCAGGTCTGGCCCATGGCTGTACCTCGGTGTAGCATGACTCTGCTACAGTCAGCAAAACTGAGAGGTATAATGTTTTTAAATTATTGCTTTTGTCAGTCCATGGTGATGGTTGGATTATGAAACTTGTTGTGAAACAAAGCAGGGCTAAGTTCCAGCTCCACTTTGGCCCTGAGCTCTTAAATTTAAGGCCTATCCATGCTCATGTTCTGCAGATGCCGGTTCTTGTTGGAACAGATGAAGCTGGAACACTGGGCCTGGACTTTTCCACGCCCGTCCAGCACAGATCCCCTGTGGATGAGTGTGTGCCTCAGTGTCCAGTCTGCTTTAGTTATTGGACAGATCTGTGGGAACCATTTTACAGATAAACCTCTGTAGATTTTTCACAGATAAACCTCTAGCATTCATCCAGTTCTCAACTTATTCTCAAGTTCTCAAATTCATCCACTGGTACTGCTTCACAACTTGGGCCCTACATATGATATTGCCCCCCAAATAATAATAATATTGGAGTTATTTTAACTTCTCCCATGTTATGGCACGCCTTGTTTTATCCATTACCCTCTAGTGTTTCGCTGCGTGTTTTTGGCCCTGGAGAGCGATTTACTCAGAGGTGCTGTGAAACATTTTGTGGCCAAGAAAACAATACAACATCTCCACCACCCCGATCATAATGATGGTGGTTATTATGTTGTATGAGGGCCCTTTCAGTGCAGGGTCATTGGAGACATTATAACCTGCCCCACCTCATGGCACCCTCACTGTTACACACAAGCCTGTTGTGTTGCTCTGCTTGTTTTCGACTATGCAATCCACTCAGAGCCCAGCGCACCCTAGAGCACTGGAGTGGGAAGAGCACATGTAGAGCTGGTCAGCCACTGCTTTGACAGTGCTCTCTCTTGGGTCCTCTTCAGATTGAGAAGCCTGATGGATGACCTAGTGAGAGACAGGGGCCATCCACAGATCTATAGCTTTGCTCTGAGGGGAATTGGCTCTTTGTTTTTTAAACATATCTGTGCTCTGAGTGGAATAGGCTTTTAGTTTTAAACGCCAGTGCAGTTTCCTGTAGAGCTGGGAGAGGCCTTTTAGCTGTCGCTGAGGGAGTTCACTGTGAGACTTCGACCGCATCTGAACCACATCTGGGCCACATCCGCTCTTGTGGCTGCAGTTGTCTGAGATGGTAGGTTCATAGGCAGTATTACCTGACAGCTAGCATATGCTTTGTCTATTTAATGTTGTTGGAAGATTGTTTTTTTTTTGGCAATGAAAAATGTAGGTCTTTCTTTTTTTCTTTTTTGTTGATTTGTGTAATGTCCATATGTTCTTCTCCATTGATGTTGCCATAGTATTTATTGAATTTATATATTTCCTCCTTTCAGAAAGCTGAACAAATAAAAATGTACATTAAAAAAGGATTTTGTGACTCAGGATGTTTTGTTTCCATTTGTCCTTCACTTTGTTCCTGAAAACAGAGAGAGAGAGAGAGAGAAAGAGAGACTTTCCCTGCCAGACTCCTGAAGTCTAATGATTCTAATTGGTTCTCCAGAGTTAGGAGTTCAGTTTTTGCAGCTGTTCCATAAATAAAAAATGCACCGGCAAAAATATTATTTAGTTTTTTAAGTGTCTGTCTTAAACTACTTCTCGGTTGAATGATTACAGATGGCTTGAGTAAATCAAGCTAAATTATGTTAAATTATGCAGAAATGTGACATTTACAAAACAAACACTTGTGTTACAATTTTCCAACAGCAATTCTAAGGTGAACATAAAGAGCCTTCATTCATTTGTAAGAGTTTCCATATACGTCATCGCCTATTGTCATTGTGGCGCATATGCTTTCAGCTGTGACCTCGCTACCTGAAATGGAACTGTCATGGTGAATTTGTTCCGGTCGGGGGGAAAAAAGTTCAGAGTAATGTAACAATAGAGTTCTAATCAGCTGTTTTTAGAACGACTTCCTGGCTAATTTGCAGAAAAGACCACATATGGCTACTCATGTGCACAAGCCAGTGCTGTCAGATAATGGATCATAGCTTCAGCAAGGTTGGCAATTTGTACCATCTGCTGCACATCATTTAAGGTTCATGTAAAAACTTAGCAAAATTCCTAATGATGACGTGAGAAATATCCTGAATGCAAACATGGGTGAGTCAGGATTATGGTAGGGTTTGTTTGTAGAAAGACATGTGACTTGTTGAGGGAATGACTTCCATCAAAGCAAAGTCTAATTTGTGACTATTCTGAGTAATTTAATATGAAGCAGGTCACCCCATAACAAGAATGTCTGTAGTTTTCTCTAGTGCAAACACTTCCATTTGTAATTGCAAATATCCTGCTTGCTCCACTGCACAAAAACTACTGCGTTTGGGGTTAAATCATACCATTGTGTGCAGCAGATGGAGAATGACTTCACATTCACTAATCACTAAATTCATTTAGGCTTGATTGTGCTGGCATATGTATGGTATCCATATATTGGAAATAATGGTACACCTACATTACAAATAATGGTGTCCCATAATGTCCTATATTACAAATAACGGCATCCTGATATTGCAAATCATAGTATCCCTATATTAAAATGGTATCCTCATCTGTTCTCATTGCTGAGGTATATTGCTGGGTATAGCCTTTTTATAGCACTTGTTGGCTTATGAAAGAAAGACCTGTTATATAAAATATTATAATTGTATAAAGGCAATATGAGCCTTCCGTTCATGCCACAGCTGTGGCAATATCCTTTACATATTTATGACTATGAATGTCATAAATGTAATGTTTGAATGGTCCTGGGCTCTGGCAGTCTCTCAGTAGTTGTACATGGAAATACACCTTGAGGCTTAGCTGTGCGGCGCTACTGTGTCAATGGAAAAGATGATTCCCTCCAAGGCTATGTTTAAACAGCTTCGTGAAATTCCATCTGGTGGCCTAGTATACCTCTGGCCAGATCCATTCATCTCTCTGTCAAAGGCTCTCTCTCAATAAGGACTGACCCAGTTCTGCGCCGGCAACCTTTATAGCCTTATAGGCCGTTTAACTTTCCTAAACCGTGGTTAAAGACATAAACAGCCCACACACACACACAAACACACACACACACACACTGAGAGAGACTCTTTTTCTCACACACACACACATACACTCACATACACATTGGTCCATGTCAGGAATTTGTTTGTGTTTCTAAGCTATGGTGCGAAGAGGAATTCAGGTTGAATGCTAAAATGGTCACTTCTACTTTCCCACAGGGCAGAAACGTATCAGAAATATTCCTCATGTTATTCGGTGCCGACAGACAAACAGACAGAGTGTGAGAGTTGAGGCGATGTGTGCGCAGAGCAGGATATCTCCTCCATACGCTCCAACTTGTTGAGTCCAAGCTTCAGGCGTTACAGAACACCAATTCAACACCATCATCGCTCATCGCCGTTGCGGGTCCATAGAGTCATGCAGCACTCCCAACTCTGCTCTCTTTCCTCATGCGCATGTGTGCTTGAACATGTGTGTGTGTGTGCATTTGTGTCTGTGTCTGTGTGTTGTGTGGAATTCCCTCTCCTTTTGACTTTCATTCACACACACACACACACACACACACACACACACACACACACACACACACACACACACACACACACACACACACACACACACACACACACACACTTACATTCATGCACACACTTCCTTTCCTTCGGGATCAATAAAGTTACTCTACTACACACACACAGAATGTATGTCGTATCATGGCTCATCACTGTCATGGGTCCATAGAAATATATTCAGAACTCCCACCAGTTTCTCTTCTTCCCTTCCCATCTCTCCCTCCATCTCTCCTCTCCCTCCATCTCTTCTCTCCCTCCATCTCTCCTCTCCCTGCATCTCTTCTCTCCCTCCATCTCTCCTCTCCCTCCATCTCTTCTCTCCCTCCATCTCTCCTCTCCCTTCATCTCTTCTCTCCCTCCATCTCTTCTCTCCCTCCATCTCTCCTCTCCCTCCATCTCTTCTCTCCCTCCATCTCTTCTCTCCCTCCATCTCTCCTCTCCCTCCATCTCTCCTCTCCCTCCATCTCTTCTCTCCCTCCATCTCTCCTCTCCCTCCATCTCTTCTCTCCCTCCATCTCTCCTCTCCCTCCATCTCTTCTCTCCCTCCATCTCTCCTCTCCCTCCATCTCTTCTCTCCCTCCATCTCTTCTCTCCCTCCATCTCTCCTCTCCCTCCATCTCTCCTCTCCCTCCATCTCTTCTCTCCCTCCATCTCTCCTCTCCCTCCTGCCTCATGTGCTCTCCTCAGGCCCCAGTGTTCTCCAGCACTGCCTCAGCGCTGACACTCAGCTCACTAATGAGCCGACTGGGCTTCCTGCTTCCTTCTATGCCTTTACACACACACACACACACACACACACACACACGCAGACACACACACACACTAACACACAAACACACACACACGCACACACATACACACATATACACATATACATGCACTCACACACACACACACGCACACACACACACGCACACATATATACACACACACACACATTCCACCCCACAGGCGGCGGAAACAGCTGCACTGCTCACACCATCAGGAGTCAGGCACCGGACACTTCTCAAATGGAGGAAAATGGATATGCCTGTTCCTCACAATGTGGAGCACACACACACAGACACACACACACATACACACACACAAGGAAGTGCAAGAACTGCGGGATAATGAGTTTTGTTCAAGGAGTGATCATTCCACATCCATGAAATGAAAGTGTTTGTATTTAGTGAAAATGATGGTATGTTAAGCACCTTTTTGAGCAGTGTTGCCAGGCAACAGCATCACAAACTAATGTTCTGATTGAATGTTTTCGACAAGTTGTCTGTTGATGACTCACGTCCTCCTCATAAAAATCTATCAACAAATATCAGCGCAAAAGTGCCCACGCAACATCTGTAAGCAAAGTTGCCAAGCAACACTGATCAAAAAAGTTGCCCCATGTAGTATTACATTATCAGTAAGCATAATGGAGGTTTCTAACTTTTTGTACAAAACCCTCACAAAATATGTGATTAGAATGTTGCCAACTGAAGGTTCCAACTGATGATGCAATAATAATAATAAATAGATCTGTAAAGGATCATTCTAGAATGACTGACAGCTAAGTAAGGGATAATGGACGACATCGGATATCAGAAAGTTAATGCACGTTCGAGGTGCTAATGCGGCTACGACGTGAAGTGCATTAACCTCGAAGTGCATTAACTTTCTGATATCCGAACACTGTGAAGTCCATTATTCCACTTATACCACGGTTACCACACTTGATGTTGATGTCTGATGTTAATTTCAGGTAATCATTTCCATGTTTTAATCGCTAAAACAAACGTATTTGTAGAACTACTTCCACAGCCACTTTTCATAACTTACCGGACAAACTGCCGTTGCTAATTCCAAACTGGAGGTTGCTATGGCCAATACCCAGTCGTTAGTTCCATGACTTTGGTTGTCAAGCTAGCTATTCCAAAATTCTGTTAAGGCCTTCCTTAGCAAAATCACGTTAGTAGAGAGTCCTAATGCAGCCTGACAGCTCTAAAAGACAATCTCAAAGGC
>CM050220.1:24663423-24668423 GCA_027475355.1 Coilia nasus | reverse complement strand
AGTTTAGCAAAAAAGGAGAGGATGATGATGATGATGATGATGATGATGATGTTCATCTATTTTAAAAAAAAGATTTCTTGCATACCTCCTTATGCCAGGTGCATCAGAGGAGAGCCACAAGGTCACCTAAGTCACAGAAAAAAACTCCTGCACATTGGCCTCATTTGCAGAGTTTAATTCCAACATTGCAATTAAACCTTGCAAATGACAAATGAGGCCGATGATGTTCATCTAAAATAACTGCCCAGAGACCTAAGACCAGCAAGAAGATGGCCACAGAGTGAACAGCTTTGTCTAGAAGGATTTAGCCATCACACAATGCTCGACACAGCCCACCTGCCCCACAATGGACCACCACTGTGTTCTATCCTATTTCTCTGCCCCCAAACCTTCTCTAATCCAATCCTCTGGATGCCTATGAAGGCTGGCTATGGAAATCTGGGGATACCTGTGGATGCCTATGCATGTGGGTCTATGTGGATGCCTGTGCAAGTCTATGGATGCCTAGGTAAGTCTATGGATGCCACAGGAAGTGTGTGGATGCCTTGCTTCCAGTAATAGCTGCGGCTGGGCAGGGTAGCGCAGGAATGGGGGTCGTACATCAGGCCCCTGCCGCCCTGCCGACGTGCCCTTTGTAGCGGCACTCAGGGTGGGCATGTCTGCAGCATCCGCAGGGGAAGCAGCTCAGGACTATTTATACCCACAGGCCCCTGCACACTGCTCCCCTCCCAGGCCCTCACAGGATGCCCAAACACACACACACACTCACACACACACACACACACACACACACACACACATGCACACACACACACTCACACACACTTACTTTCACACACACCTACACACACACGCACACACACACGCACACACACACACACACACACACACTTACACACACTCTCTCTCTCTCACACACACACACACACACACACACACACACACACACACACACACACACACACACACACACACAGACTGAAGAGAGAGGGGCTATAGCCCAACACTAGCCCTGGCACTGCCTGCAGGAACACATAGAAACCTGGTTATTAATATCCCTCTACTGTATGCATAATAAATATATATAATGTAAATTTATAGACAAATCACTTTGGTGTCCAGAATATAGACAGCAACTGTCAGAAATAGTGGAGTACTGGAGGGCAAATAGCTGTTCACACGTTTTTAAACTGCAAACAGCATTTACATGACTTTTTAATCACTAATGTTAACAATACTGCCCTACAAAGCCAAAAGGCAGTAACTACATATTTTGTCAGAACTGACTTTAGTCTGGAAATAGATCTTTTGTCTTGTGACTAAATCTTTTGCTTCTTTCTATTAAAAAAGTACATAAAAGCATCACAGCTATTATACCAACAACTTGCTGGACTGGGCACTATGGCAACTTTAAAGACATTCTTCTCAGTTTCAATGTTCACATTGTTACTGCACTTAGGCAGAATAGTTTACCCTCCGTGCATGTGTAGTTCCCCCACCTGTCTTCATATCACTGTGTCCTGGAGGCTTGTGTTTGAGGGTGTGATTTCACAGTGGAACAAAGAGAGAGAGACAGTCACAGGAACAACAGTGTGATGTGTGCAGCTTTGTTTTGGTCAGACAGTTCTCCTTGTCCTTATGTAATACACACCGCACAACACATTCCCTTTAGACCTCATAGCAAGCGCTTCCCCAGACATTCAGCTATGCCGCATATCCTGTGGGGCTGTGGAAAGAACAGGGGTGTGTGTATGTGTGTGTTGAAAGACATGAAGTGCCAGCGTTGAGTCTGAGAGCTACAGGAATCCTTAGGCCTTTCCACTGTAAATCAACAACATGAGAACACCCCTTTATCCTCCACAGTCTTTTTCCCTCCTCCTCCAGGCTAGGTGAGGGTGGACTGGATGCCGGGGGCGGTTGGCTGGATGTGCTCCCACAATGAGCAGAGTTTTCCTCAGCCACGCCGGCGCCATATCACCCTGGAGAACCACGGGCCAATGTTCCACTAAGCATTATGAAACAGAATCGATGGAACCCTATGGAAAGGTGTAACGGTCAGTTCTGATTTGGTTGCTGTCTAACACATAACACTTAACACGCACGTAAATACTTTTTGTTTTTGTTTTTATAACATTAGTTCTTTCTTTTTAATTATTATCTTCATTTTCATATTAATTTTTATTTTTTGTGTCTAACTACTAATTGTATTTGTATATCTTTTATTGTACCCTATCTTTGCCTTTAGTTATAGGAAGCTAACCTTAATGTATAGAACGTTCTGTCTACTTTAAACAAACCTGCGTCTGACCTCTCTATGTGTATCGGAGGAATTTAAAGTTAGGACGTGTGTGCACATGTGCATGCATGTGTCTGTCAATCACTCCCACACCTCATAATGCTGTTTCGAGTCTCCTACGTGTACCACTTGGCTCAACAACACCTACCACTCTGAAAGGAAACCAAAGGTAGTATCTTACAGGAACAGCTACCCAATTTAAGCTTATTTTTTATCTTTTGTTGAGCGGTTTACAGTGTTCTGTGTTATATTATTTTGACCAAACTCTTCAGTGTCCCTGTGTTACGTGTGCACTCAGTGTTTGAGCTGTGGTAGTAATCTGAGCATGTACTTTCTCCGGTCTCACAGGTAAATCAGGTGTTCAGGCACCAAACGCTCTCCTTCCTGTTAGGTGCTGTGGTGTGTCAACCACACAAGAAGACACAGCTGTGAAGGTTTGCACAGGCAAACAGATACAGACAGACACACATATGTACACACACACACACACACACACACACACACACACACACACACACACACACACACACACACACACACACACACACACACACACACACATTATCCAGCAGCCCTTGTCCCCACCTCATTGTACCCACCAACCCAGCCATGACAGCACACACACACACACACACACACACACACACAAACACACCCCTCAGCAGTTTACACACACCTTGTTTAGTAGAGCACTGTGCATTGTATACTGTACTGTGTACTTTGTGTCATGTCTTGCATGCTCCTGTTCCTGTAAAGCACTTAAGGATGCCATATGCACTTACCTGCTTACTACTTTACTTGCATAATCACATGCACCTGCTTACTTACATACTGACAGGTTTACCCATATGGAGTCACTTACTAATTTATATACTACATATTCACTTACTTACTAAGTGTCCCTTTACACAGGAATGTGACCTTTGTGCATTCTCTGAGCAATTAAAAACTTACTAGAATGTTCAATAGTAGCCTAAACCCAGATAATCTTGTTTCTATTTAACTGCTTCAGTGATCCTTATGCCTCTCTTATACCATTAAAAATGCATTATTCGGGCATTTCTATTGGTGTAAGAGCCATTTCTTGAGTTATTATTTAAGTAGTAAATGTGCACTACAGGGGTGCCCACATTCTTTAGTTGTGATCTTTACTTTGGAACAAGACTTTTACTTTGATATCCATCTAAGATGGCCGCAGCTTACCTGGTAACTAGTGAAACATAGAACAAAAAAGTAGTACAGTAAAACATGTACCATCTTGGAACTGGAATTATTTGAAGCTTTTGGTTGATTCATTAATTCACCTGCCTGCTTGCCTGCCAGCCTGCCTGCCTGCCTGCCTACTCACCTGCTTGCCTGCCTTCCCTTACCTCCATCTGTCCGTCCATCCATCCATCCATCCATCCATCCATCCATCCATCCATCCATCCATCCATCCATCCATCCATCCATCCATCCATCCATCCATCCATCCATCCAAAAAGTTACAAGCTGAATTTATATTAAAGGCTTGTCAAAGAAACAAGTACTGTCCTCAAACATCTTGTGAACAACACCACTACAATTGAGATTTACAAATACTGACCACCTACCCGTCTCCCTTGTGCTTCCTACTGTAGTCTATGCCAACCAACATGATTACATGCTACATATAGATTACATGCTACATATAGATAATCCCTGAGCAATGTTTAGGCCAGGGGTTTTCAAAGTGGGGGCCGCGGCCCCCTGGGGGGCCGTGAGGGGGCGCTAAGGGGGCCGCGGCAAGTTGGAGGGAAAAGTAGCAAACCGAAATAAATACTTGAATAAATAAAACCAAAAAATATTCCCATTTGTTAAAAGCTGCATTATAATAATCTACCGGATATCTTAACATTACTACTATTACCATTATTATTTTTATTATCCATCATCTTTCTAATTGGCTAGTATAGAACACATCCGGGTGATCACGTAAACAAACTGGACCTTACTTACTGGTAGCCTTACTGGTAACCAGGGCCGGTTCTGGAGGGGTAGCAACGGTAGCAGTTGCACGGTGCTTACACACTTTTCATCTCAGGGGGGCCTTACCTGGAATCTACTGGTCTATGGCGGGCCTTGTCATGGTAAAGTTTGGGAACCCCTGGTTTAGGCAACCACTGAGCCTTTTCTGTGCCATCATCAGCAACCAGCTGCATCTAACACTGCCCTACAAAGGCAAAGTGCAGTAACTACAGCGACATTGGAACTGAGAAAAATGCCCTCTAAATTGTCATACTGCCCAATCAGACATGTTGTAGGTATAGTAGTGGTGATGCACTGCCCAATCAGACATGTTGTAGGTATAGTAGTGGTGATGCACTGCCCAATCAGACATGTTGTGGGTATAGTAGTGGTGATGCACTGACCAATCAGACATGTTGTAGGTATAGTAGTGGTGATGCACTGACCAATCAGACATGTTGTAGGTATAGTAGTGGTGATGCACTGCCCAATCAGACATGTTGTAGGTATAGTAGTGGTGATGCACTGACCAATCAGACATGTTGTAGGTATAGTAGTGGTGATGCTTTTATGTACTTTCTTATTAGGAAGAAACAAGAGATTTTGTCACAAGACAAAGGAGGTGTTATAAAGTCAATTTCCAGTCTAAACTCAGTTTTCACAGAATATGTAGTTACTGCCTTTTGGCTCTCTAGGGCAGAACAGTGATCACTGGACA
>CM050220.1:24648423-24650923 GCA_027475355.1 Coilia nasus | reverse complement strand
TGGCGCGCTGTTTAAGGTCTGTGCGCGTGACCCCTCTGGAAATTGAAAAGGACACCCTGATGTTAAGAGACCATTGTGACATTTAGTACATTCATTAAGCCCACAATGGGATAATTGCTAAATGTGCAGGGTGTTTTGAAAGGGGTTGGGAAGTGTGAAGAGGCTCTAGTGTGGATGGGACACTGATGCCTTATTTAGGGGGTTGATAATGTAAGAAACAGAAGCACGGGATGGGCTTTTGTTTACTGTAACCCGTACTGTCAGTGGATTCGTGGCTTTGGCATTTTAAAGCAGCACTAAAACAGCAACTTTTTCGAGTTAATTAATCATCTTTATAAGTCGAAGTCGCTAGATGCTTAAATGAGTCATTACCAGGCAAATGAAGACTTTCTTGACCACCCCCCCTGTCAGTGGACAGAATACCACTCTTGCAATATCTGGGTGTCCGCCCTGGCAATCTCAGACTCACAACGTCTCAAATATCACGAGAAGCAGAATGATGTTAAAATTTGGAAGAAATTCTGACTTTACTTACCTTGGTGGATATGACTACATTCATATTCACCGGTTACTCTGGTCAGTTGAGTTGAAAACACATGCACAGCGTGAAGGGAAGGGAAAACAGTCCATGTTTATGATGGTGTCCATTTACTTGGAGACACTAGGGTGAGCTTTGTTGAGAAAAAAGCACTCAAAGTTTCATAGGGCTGCTTTAAAACAATCAGTTTTTTCAGGCCCTGTTATAAACTTATTAGCTTAGTGTATTTTTGTATTTTTGTATCTGGCTGTTGTGTTGAAAATCAAACATCAGCTGTTGTTATTCCAGTTTTGTAAGTCAGTTTAGGTAAAATGTCTCATACCTAAACCTAAAATGATCACACTGACAATGTGTTTGTTGGGTTATTGTAAAGTGTATTCATAACTCTTAATTTCTACGATAGAATTATTTGAGAATTTAATTCATTAAGATTCCTTTCTCCTTGTGTTTCATGCTGTGCTTCCTCAGCTTGACAGCTTGACAGGTACACTACCCAGAACAGCATGAGCCGGTGATAGATAGATGTGATGGATGGAATTTTACTGCCACATGAAATCAGAATCATTCCGAATGATTCCTTGATGATGTCAGCAGGAGCTAGAGCTTCTAGAAGGCCCATTATCTACATCATCAGCTCTCTGGACATTCCGCAGCCCAGCAATCGCAGTCACAGCTGTCAGACAGAGGATGCTTCTCATTGGCTGGCTGGGCCAATTATGCAGTTCTGTGTTAGGTGGGGGGTCTGGGACACACTCTGACAGCGAGACAGAAGAATGGAGTGGGGTGGGGGGAAGGGGGTGATGGGAGGGGGGATTAATGAGAGGAGGAAGGATGGATCGCTGTTGAGACACTGGCAGGGCCATGTCACATTAACATTGCGTGAGCAATTAGCCTTCATTAGAATGGGCAGACATGGGGTTAGCTTTGGATGGTATATGCTACAGACACACACACACACACACACCTTCATGCTGGCATACACATTCTCTCTTTGTCTTTCTCTCTCTCTCGCTCTCTCACATCAACCAGAAGCACTCACATACAGCATATAAATTGACCAATTTCTCAGGACAATCTATGGTCTGCATTAGACGTAATTTAAATAATAACACAAGGGATGTATTAGAGGGCATCTATTATGTGTGACCCATTGCGACACAACGGTATGGCCACTAACAGCAGTCACATGGGGCAGCTGAAAAGGAAATATTAGTTCTTCTTCTGTCAGGCTCAGAGAAGGAAGCAGTGTTGAGTTGTGTATTTCTCTCTCTCTCTCTCTCTCTCTCTCTCTCTCTCTCTCTCTCTCTCTCTCTCTCTCTCTCTCTCTCTCTCTCTCTCTCTGTCTCTCTCTGTATGTTTGTGTGTGTGTGTGGAGGGTGTGGTGGAGGGAAGTAATCCCAACAGTACTGCGTTGAGACACTGTTGTGTCCAGGCTTGTCTGGACAAAAAAAGTTGCTGAAAAACATGTAACAATGAAGTGAAACTGGTACAAGCTAATTTGAGTGGTCTTTTTATACTAAGAGACACACACACACACATTATGCACGCACACACGCACATACACACACACACACACACACACACACACACACACACACACACACACACACACACACACACACACACACACACACACACACACAAGAGGCAACTTGTTCTCTCTTGTAACATCTGTATGGTCTCTATAACAACGGCTAATATTGACATACAGATTTAGCAAAAAAAAGTGAAAAAAGGCGGGAAGCTGGCTACTGCCCTCGTGTGTAAATTTGAACATAAAGAAGATATGTAAAAATCACAGTCTTTGCACAGCTATGTTTGTGTGTGTAGAACTATGAATGTGTTCGATATGTACCCACCACGGCAAGTCAGGTTTGTGTTTGTGTTACAGTAAAAGCTGCAGTATTACTGTAATATGGCACAGGCAGAGCATGTGTGCTAGCCAGCCCAGCCCAGAGAGGC